>JMFS01073727.1:0-14363 GCA_000699545.1 Podiceps cristatus | reverse complement strand
GACACATAGCAGTCCTGCCGCATCCAGCCTTGTGCCGTCCACTGCGCTTCTGCTGTGATATCTACTAAAAAGAGAAAAACAATGCAGGACTTGCAAGGTGTGAGGGTGCTGTTAACGGATGCAGTAGTCAAGCTGGGGGAAGGGGGGGGGAAGGCAGAGGGGAGCAATTGCAAGCCAGAGGCACTGCTGAAAACAGTCTTCCATAGAAAATTCCCTGCACTGCAATAAGACCCCTCTGCTTGCTTTGTGAAGTCAGACCTGGAAGATCTGAACTCTTTAAATGCTGTCTAGTACAGTGGCTGCACTTTGTAGAGATGTAGCACTTGAGGCTGTAGATTTGAATCCTAGCCAGAGAGATTCAGTACGAGAGAATTGAAACTGAGGCCCTAATGTAATCCATTTCATTATTCTCCCATTATTGTGATAGAATTAGAGTGGAAATCTCTAAGGGAGAGTTGACTATAAATGAAATCTGTGCATAAAATTCCTACTCTTAGTATTTTAAGTCTTCTGATAAATGCAAAGAAAAAATAACTCTTCAAATATACAGTCTTAAAAAGTCGCACATATACAGATGAACACACACAAACTCTTCCTCACTCCTTTAACCAAAAATCCATCATTTAATTGAAAGTTCAAACGGAAATTTCCACTGATGGTTCAGACCAGCTGGCAGAACTCAAAGTGTCTCTTGATCTGCTGCTGGGATAGTTTCTCTGTCTCACCTCACGCCTTCATTTAACTCTTCTCCTGATTTCAGATAAGCCATCTCTATTAATGGTCATTAAAGATATTGGAAACTTGCCATGTTTGCATGAATCTAAACAAGCAGCAATGCTGGGTTAGAAAAGAGCATTACACTGTTGAATGTGAAGTAGAAACTTCTGTAATCCAGGAACTTCTAGCCTGAATGCTGTGCCTGGGAGGAGGCGAGGTCTGAACCAGACAGAAAATACGCCCGATTGCCAAGTCTCTGGCCTTGATTATTTTTATTCCAATCTTCTTGACAACCCAGGAGCTCCTCTAAGCTAGGGAGAAGAATATCAGTGCGCAGACATTATTAGTAGCCAAATGGAAAAGGCTTGGCTGGAAGGAAGGAGGTTTACAAAGCTTCTGGCTTGCAGTATAGAGAGAAAGAGAGCATGTGCTTCAATTTGGGCCAGTAACCTCAACCTAAGGAGTCCCTTTCTGGCCCTGCTGTGCTCCTTTTCCCCCACTTAGCTGGCTTCTGGGTGGGAAGGATGAGCAAGCTTTCCTGTGGGTGCCCCGGGAGAGCTCTCCAGACCCAGCAGCCCTGGCTGTTTTGCTCAGTAAACAAAAGTGACACCCCCTAAGTGACAGCCATACCACAGGGAAGTGTTTAGTGAACGTTTAATTGCCAATTAACCTCTTCAGAAATTCAAACACAGCTTCAGCTAATGGTATGAGCAACATAGGAAAGTGTCAGAGATGAGGGACAGCTCTTGGTGGGTGCACGATGTGGCATAGGGAAGCTTCAGCCTCCCTGCAGCAGGTTCTTCTGTTCCAGGGTTATTGCATTGCCCAATAATCCCTTCTTTGTTCATTATTAACAAACTGCCATAACAGGCATTTATTTGCAGTAACAAAATACCAACTGGCATATGAGTAGTTCTCCTGAAAAGGCTGTAAAGTGCTTTTTCCAGGAATCCCTGGCTGCAGATGGGACCTCAAACCAGGGTAAAACCTAGCAGTTGTTAGGCACCAGGCAGTGCTACTACATTTCAGCAAACACAAAATGCTCCATCTCTGGAACCTACAGGGAGGTTTATTTAATCACTCAGACAATTCATTGCCTTTGTATTTACATTTTAAAAGGCAAAAGGAACTACTACAAATTTTGACTCCGACCTTCTGTTTGGCATGCAACACATCCCATTATGTGAGAGAGAAACTAAGGTATATTCTTGAGGAAAAAAACCAAACAGCCTATGCTGTATGTGAATGAAGGGATCCCACATATGCTATGAATTTGAGCAATATTATTGCTGACTCCAAGAGCTTTATCAAGTTACAGGGCCATGATGTACATAGGGGTCTAGTTACCATCAGATCTTACATTACATGGGGTTAGCTTTTCCAGCCAGAGCTGAACTCACACAGTAGACATGAAGCTGTGTTGAACTGGAACTGAACTAAACCAACTTCAGTTCTTACCTGACAACCCAAATAAGAATTAAACCCAACCTATAATGATTTACTTGTCTGATCAGCAGTGTGGTTTTACTAGAGATAAAGGCAAAGGAAAGCAGCAATCCATGTGCATGACCCTGCCAAACAAAACACACATGCTGATGTATGACAGTCTGGTTTCTTTAGCAAACACAGCATCTGTTGCAGTCTTGTTCCAATTAAAAAAAAAATGTCTGCTTTTACATAACAGTTGATAATCCCCAATCTCTGGAGTGGTTAATCTAGATGTACACATGGTTAAAACCTCCACTGGCCAACTGAAATCTGTCTTTTCTAATTTCTCATTTATAATCATCAAGCAGAGAAATGACATTATTAAGTCTGTTACTGGTTAGGATGTATCCTAACCTTCCAGGACATCACAGAATTCTGTTAAGTTTGCCCTCCATCTGACCATCCTTCTCTTTACTCATCAAGAGGATTTAAGACTAATACAGTTGACAGAAGTTGTTGCGTGTAAATGAACCATCTCTTCCTAACAAGCAGTTCTACTTTATTAAGCAACAAGAGACTTGCCCTGAGAGGCCAGCAGGATCTCCATTGCTTTCAATCATTTACCTAATTGCTCTGTATTTTCTAGAGCATCTGTGAACACAGATCCCAGTCAGTCCCTGAATGGCTTAGCTGGGATATGCCTGCAGGTGTGCAATGGAGGAACCTCCACTTGCACAGGGGCTGTAGCAGCTTCCTCTGGCAAGAGGCTTCAAAGCACAGAGGTGTCTCCTAAAACACCATCAAGATGGGGAGAGCCACACAGGAACTGCTGAGGCAGCTCACATCTCCTCTGCACCCTGGAAAACACATGGAAAACAGAGCTGGAAGCAAATGTGTTGGGCAGGCACCTGCTCATTGGCCAGGAGAAGAGCCTGCAGGACCATACTGCAGTGCAGCATGAACAGCAAATAAAAGAACAAGTCCTGGGGCAGTTTAGGAACCTGGTTACAGGCTGCTTGGTGGAGCAAGGCTGGGGAAAAGTGAGCAGGACAGAGTGTAGAAGGTTCTTAGGGGAATGCATGCATGGGACCTATCTTGGTGAAGGCATGGAGTCAGGCATAGTAATGGTTAAAGTTGGAGGGAGAAGATGGGAGGTCCTCAAAAAAGGCACCAAATAATGGAAGCTTAACAATGCAACACATTCTGGGGCATGCTGAGCATGAGGAAATCTTGCTCTGGGAGGATATCAGCAGAACTCAGCAGGCCTGTGCCAGCTGCAGGAGGGTTTCCAGTTAATTATGTGAAGGGAGGCCTTGGCTGATGCTTCCAAAGGAGTAAGTCAGTCCGTGCAGAGGCGCCTTAAGGCAGGGAGGGAGGCTGCACCCAGGCACTCCTGGTCAGAGGGGGTCCCCTACCCCAAGGCCATGCAGGAAGACTCCCTTTCCCTCAGCCACAGGACAGGTGGCTCCCCAGCTGCCTGTCCCTGCAGGTGCCACCGCCCCAAGATCTCCATCACTGAATGCTTGCAAAGGTTAGTGGAGTCCCTTGGTCAGCTTATCTAATCAAATGATGGGAGTAGACTGGGTAATGATGCAATCCTGCAGACAATGCAGGAGAGCAGGAAGGTACAAACTGCGTACGTGGGCAGCGAGATTTTGCTGACGTGCTGAGCAGACAGGCTAACCTGCTCTGGTGTACCAGTACAGCTTTGTGTGTCAGGCAGTCCTGGCTTCTGCTGTGGGGCTCAGCTCATTGCCCGCTTCAATCACAGAGAAAAGCCTTCCAGTTGAAGCAGGACCTGGGGCAGTGCACAAGCTCACAAGCTGTTTCCTTCTCTCCTGGATTCACTGTAGGGCTCAGCATGCCTTCTGGTGCAGTTACCTTACTTTAGCAAAGCAGGCAGAAGTTTACATATTTGTCCTGCCACTGCAAAGGCCAAGGAGATGAGTATCCAGATCACAGAGGCCACTTCAAGGCAAGGTCACTCGGTCACGGTTGGCCTACCAAGAGAGAGAACAGCTCCATGCAACTCACCATCTAGGTCTAAAGAGGAACCTCCCGGAGATCAGTCCTCCTCTTTATCTCTGAATCTTCACATGTCAATAACTACTGCACAGTCCTTTCCACAGACTTCAACATATTTTTGGATGTTAACGCACAAGATCTTTGAGGCAGAAAAGCATCTTTCCTGTGCATTTTCTGACCAAGAGAGAGAACAGCTCCATGCAACTCACCATCTAGGTCTAAAGAGGAACCTCCCGGAGATCAGTCCTCCTCTTTATCTCTGAATCTTCACATGTCAATAACTACTGCACAGTCCTTTCCACAGACTTCAACATATTTTTGGATGTTAACGCACAAGATCTTTGAGGCAGAAAAGCATCTTTCCTGTGCATTTTCTGTGCTACCCATGTAAATTGGTAATACACGGTCCTGTAGATCTCAGGTGATCAGAGAAGCAAAGGGCTGATGCAGCTAACAAAGCTGAACATTTCCACCAGGAGGCTGCCCTGGTCCAAGCTGGAGATGCTAAAGAACATGGCAAAGGAGGAGAGCTCTCAAAGGTTTTATTCATGTGTCCTGCTTGGCACAGGACAAGCAAACACTGGTGGTCAGGGCTCTGCCTTTCTTTCCAAGAAAGAACAGAGCAATTAGCTTTCCAATGTTTTGGGTTGTTTTTTCTTTCTTTTGTTTAGGCTTGTTTGTTTGGGTTTTGGGGGGGTTTTGGTTTCTTTTATTTGGGTTTTTTTTGGTTGTTGTTTTTGGGTTTGTTTGGGTTTTTTGTTGTTTTGGTTTTATTTGGGGCTTTTGGTTTTGCTTTGTATGTTTTCCGGTTTCATTTGTTTATTGTTTTGTTTATTTTTCTGGGTTTTTAGTTTTTGGAGTTTGGTTTCTTTTGTTTGTTTTTGTTGTTGTTGGGTTGTTTCATTTAGGCAGGTTTTTTTGTTTGTTTTTGTTGTTGGTTTGGTTTTTTGTTTTGTTTAGGTTTTTGGGGGGTTGTTTCTTTTATTTGTTTTGTTTTTTGTTTTGCTTGGGGTTTTGGGGGTTTGTTTCTTTTTTTTTTTTTTGTTTGTTTGTTTTGGGGGTGTTTTTTGTTTCTTTTGTCTGGGGTTTTTTGTTTTGGTTTTTTTTTGTGGTTTTTGTTGGTTTTTTTTGTTTCTTTTGGTTTTCATTTCTGTTGATTTGGTTTTGGGGGGTTTCTTTTGTTTGGGTTTGGTTTTTTTGTTGTTTTATTTTTTGTTTTGTTTGTTTGGCCTTTTTATTTCTTTTGTTTGGGGTTTTTTGTGCACTATTTTTTTGGTGGCTTTTTTTTTTTTTTTTTTTTTTTTTAAAAAAAAGGAGCAAGAGAAAGCCTTATTCACTGTGTGTGTAAGATACAGAGATAAAGATTCACCAAATACTTCATTAATACTATGCCCTCCAGCAAGCTGTCTTCCCATTGCACAACACGTTTATCAACAACAGAAGACTAACAGGGCCCTTCATTAGCCACATCTTCCTCTACATCTGTTGCTTCTACTGAATTCAAGAGAGCCACAACTGTCTGCTATACAATTTTCAAAGCAACATGGCAGTCACATACTCACAAACAGTCCACACAAATACAAGATTAAGGCCACCAGTAATAGCGATTCCTCTTCCATCAGCTTAACACAACCCTGCTAGAGAGGGAAATTCCTCACTAATCGCAAAGAGCTGTTCATAGAATCATAGAATGGTTTGGGTTGGAAAGGACATTAAAGATCATCTAGTTCCAACCTCCCTGCCATGGGCAAGGACACCTCCTTCTAGACTAGGCTTCTCAAAGCCCCATCCAACCTGGCCTTGGACACTGCCAGGGATTGGGCATCCACAACTTCTCCGGGCAACGGGTTCCAGTACCTCGCCACCCTCAGAGTGAAGAATATTTTCCATAATCTAATTTAAATCTACTCTCTTTCAGATTAAAACCTTTACCCCTTGTCCTATCACTCCATGCCCTTGTCAGAAGTCCCTCTCCAGCTTTTTTGTAGGCCCCTTTTATGTATTGGAAAGCTGCTATAAGGTCTCCCTGTCTTCATAGGAGAGGTGCTCCAGCCCTATGATCATCTTCGGGGCCCTCCTCTGGACTTCCTTCAACAGGTTCACAGCCTTCTTGTGTTGGGGGCCTCAGAGAATGCAGTACTCCAGGTGCAGTCTCACAAGAGTAGAAGGGGAGAATCACCTCTCTCATCTTGCTGCCTACACTTTTGATGCAACCCAGGATACGGCTGGCTTTCTGGGCTGCAAGCACACATTGCTAGGTCATGTTGAGCTTCTCATCAACCAACATCCCCAAGTCCTCCTCCTCAGGGCGGCTCTCAATCCATTCTCCACCCAGCCTGTATCTGTGTTTGGGATTGCCCCGACTGTCAAGGACCTTGCATTTGGCCTTGTTGAACATCACGAGGTTCGCACAGGCCCACCTCTCAAGCCTGTCAAGGTCCCTCTTGATGGCATCCCATCCCTCCGGCGTGTGAGCCACACCACACAGCTTAGTGTTGTCAGCAAACCTGCTGAGGGTGCACTCCAACCCACTGTCCGTGTCACTGACAAAGATGTTAAATAGTGCCTGTTCCAATACAGACCCCTGAGGAATGCTACTCATCACTGGTCTCCACTTTGACATTGAGCCATTGACTGCAACTTCACTGGGTGCAACCATTCAGCCCATTCCTTATCCATCAAGTGGTCCATTCATCAAATCCACATCTCTCCCATTTAGAGACAAGGGTGTCATACAGGACAGTGTCAAATGCTTTGCCCAAGTCCAGGTACATGAACATTAGTTACTCTTCCCTTATCCATCAACACTCTTCATTAGCCAGACCAGGTGGCAGCATCTGACCTGTGAAAGCATTTTCAAAGAGGAGAGGTAGCCTGGCATTCAGAGGATGGATCTTCAAAAAGTCATCCTCTGAACTACATAGAGGCAAGATAGTTAGAGTAAATAAGTCATATGAGTGGGAGCTTTGGAAGAAACAAAGGGTCACAAAACACTAGCGTGCTTTACAAGGAAGGCCTCTTTAACAAACTCAGCTGAGATGAGCAAGCCTGGCTGCAGCCAGCCAGCTGAACACAGGCAGAAGTGAGGCTCTCTCTAAATTTGATCTTAGGGAGAACAGACTAGCAAATCTATTTCTGATATTTCTTCAGTTAGATATTTTATATCCATTCCTCACTACGTTATCCATGTTGAAGAGCATAGCCAATGCTTTGTTTGCATTTTTTAAAGTTCACATTTTTATCTAAACTTTTCTTGAAAATCGGAAAGGCAACTCCAAGATTCCTAGTTAATACTAAAGCAATTTTCATCAATGGGTGGAGAGAGCCTAAACTAAGATACATATAAATGACTTGAGTGTATCCAATGGAAAATAGGCCATAGCTCTGTAGAATCTCTAAGAGGCATCTCAAGACCTGCAACTGCAGGAATAGAAAGCTAATTCTGCCTAGGCTCCGTCAAAGGAGTCTATTAGGCTTCATATTGTTGATGGTGTTTGGAGATCAGTCCTTAACAACCAAAGAGACTCTCTGGCATTCTGGCATGCACCAAGATAAAGGCTTAACACACCTGTAAGCGTGCACATGAGCAACATTAATAGGAAATCACTCACTAGTGGCAAATATATTCTGAATACATATTGAGGGAGAACAAGTATTATTTCCCTGCTGCTGATGTATCAAGCACAGAAGCTGGCAAGGACAGATCAGGCTGTGTATCTCTTATTATAAATTTCCTTCAACTGAGCTACAGTAAAGACAGTAGAAGACCAAGTATATCCAATTAGATAATTGACTGGGGTATCTTAATTTCTGTTACTTTAAATAAAATTGAACGAGTTTCCACACATTCTCCCCCAGGCTTGCTCCATGGATCCTGTGCCACCTGACATTGCTACTGCAGGAAAGGAGGTCCTTTTGTGATCCCAACTCTCGTTGTGCAAAAGACTTTTTCCTACATCAAAGCCAGGAAGCTTCATGTTTTACCTTGGTTCAGGGGATGGAGCAGATGTACAACAAAAACCACCCAACTAAATAATTTTATTCTGGGAAGCCTGCATAACCAAAGCAATTCAACCTTATCATGCAACCCTCCCTTTACCTCACATAAATGACTTGCAGAGCAAGTTTTGCTATTTGCCTTTCTTTACAGAGATGTGTTTGTGGATGAAAATCTTGAGGAGGATTAAAGGGGACTCAAATCAGTCCAAATGGGAAACATGTGCCATAAAACCTGCCTCCTTTGACAATTTCAAATAGGGAGGAGGAAGCAATGGACAGAAGGAATAGTCTCTGTGAAACGTCTGTCAACAGGGTCCTTCTTCTGCCTTTGCTAGGATTTGAATGGAAGACAAAATATTTCTCCTTTTTTGCATAGAAAGCCCACGTTGCATTTCCTCAGGAACCTTTAGCAAGCACCAAGCCCAAGGGAAGGCAGAAACTTTTGACCGAGTCCTATTCCTAGACTTTTTTTGTAGGGAGAGGCAACAGAGCAGCATGTACATCTCTGCAATGATAACGATCCTCCGGCAGATGAGGATCTAAAGATAAAGAAGATAAAAATAGTCCTCTCCCCTTTGGGCATGCAAAATTAACCTGTGTTAACCTCTAGTAAACACAGCTTCAGGCATCTAGACGCTTCCCTGGAAAAGTGCTGAACAAGCTCTAACAGCATCCACCTCTCCCTGAGGACCTACAATGTCAACAGCTGAGAACAGCTGCACAGTGCCACTGTCTCCTACTGTACAACTAGGCACAGTCCAACACACATCCTACCACGAAACATGACAGATACTTGATTATCATGGTCAGGAAGGCATGTACCTATGTCTCAGGGGGGGCTTTGAAAGGGAGAAAGAGCTACTGTCATCATAAGTTTCTGTATCTGAAGGGTCCTCAGGAAGAGATACAGCACTGGACGCATGGCTGTATTCATCCCTGGGCCACAGAGCAAGCAAACATTCCCATTTCTTAAGTACCAAATGAATGATACATCTTTAGCTCTCCCTTTTAATATTGTATTTCAGAAGGAGCTTTCAAAGCCCTCTGAAGACTAAGAAAGTGTCTTTTAATTAATTTTAAAAATGATTTTAAATTTTTCTTTATTTATGCTCAGGATTTAACCCCAAAGCTTGCATTCTGTCAGAAACTCATATTCTGATTCTCCGTGTTTACACATAGTTCACCCCTGCCCCCCCCCCAAAAAAAAAAAATAAAAAAAATATCTACTGGTAAGTGTGCAAGCAAGAACAGTAAGAATTCAGAATGATGACATGTACTACTTCTGGCACGAAAGCTGGATTTTTACAGCATTTGCTCTGCAACATTTACAAGAATTAATTGATCACTTGAATGTTTACGGAAGCTCCTCACATGCCACAAGTTCACATTTATACATCAAAACACTTGGTACATGCCTGTGTCTTTCACGGGTCACACAATCAATTCCATTCCTTCTTAAGTACTTCCAAAGGCTTTTGAGTATGTTGGATATTTTCTTTCTTTAGTGCTTGGCTAAACTGGGAATGATTACTAATTTTAGTACTACTTTGTAAACTAAGGCCCTCCAGATTCTCAATCACTTCTTACTCAGAGTTCCCTCCTAAACTGAGCCTCTTCTCAACCCAAGTTAATGGTGTTGCTAGAAAGTCATCATACTTGGCTCTCCCTTTTAGTCACCTCTACTTGTTTGGGGCAGGGGGATGGTGGGCTGCCAGGTGCTTGAACAGATTGTGTTCCTCATGATTATTCTAAGTAGTCTTAGGCTCCGGCTGCCACCACAGAAAAAATGTCCTGGATTCTCCACCTTAGTTCCCAGCTGTGCTTTCCTGCCAATGTCTTTTCTTGCAGCCCCTGGGCAGCAGGTGCATGGCACTGGGGGACTGAGACAGCCAAATCCATTTCAGACAGGTCAATTCAGCACAGCTTCTGCTCTAGACCACTGTGTGGTTGCCGGGACTGCTACTTTTTGCAGCTATCCTCACTTATCTTGAAGTCAGTTATCCACACTGCATCAATGGCTAATTTTACTCCTCCCCTCCAAAGGATTGTCCTGCTTCTGCTAGGTCTAGAACCTTTAAATGAAAGACACCATAACCCCATTCTTTACTGCCCAAGGTAGTTACCTATGCAGTATTAAGAATCAAAACTATAAAACATTGCTTAAAATACATATTACAACTATACAAACAATCCCCTTCTCATTATAGACTTGGGAAGTGCAAAATTGTTTCAAAATGCAAACAACCCCCACCATCTTTTGAGAACACAGCTCTTATTGAAACTTCACTTGAGTTTCAACCACAAACGAGTGACAGGTCGGTTAGCCCAATCCTACCTTACATCACACTAAGGTTAATCTTCCACTTCAGCTCCCTGCTGTGCAAAGACTTGAGAGATGTGCTACAGAGCTGCCCCTTAAGTCCCCCTGACTGAACAAACACACTGGCATGAGTTGAACAAAAATATGCAGCCACACACATACCAGTGCTGGTATTTTCTGAACTGTCTTTTATCCAGAGAGAGACAGGTCTCACTCCATTCTTTTCCCCTCACCTTTCATTAGACAAGCTACAGATTTTGCTTTAGCCTGCCTGCAAATACATCTTTAGTCACTCCCTATCCCACTTCAGCTATTCAAACACTCTCTGACCTACCCTTCATGGTGTAGCCACAATAAGAAACTATTTCCTGTCCCTCCAACTTGTTGAGATATTTTAGTTGAAATCTTGTTGAGATATTTTAGTTGAAATCGAATGCACATACCTCTGGCAGGTGAGGCACCAGTGAGAATGTGGGTGTGGTGAGACCTTTGCTTTTCTAGTGCCAAGTGTCTCATGGCTTCTCATTCCAAATCAAGGGAGGTGGTCAGCTGTCTAGGAGTCACTCCTCTCAAGGAGGCTCTGCACCCTTTTACAAGGAGCAGCTCCAATTCTCTCCTCTGTTGTGCAGCTACAAAGAAGGGATAATCTTTGATCCCATCAAGGAGCAAGACAGAATCCCTTTGCTGTTGCAGCCTTCCACACAGGAAAGAACACAGAGATGACAGAGACTCCACCAACCTAATTAAAGAAAGCCTCATACTACTTCTGAAAGAAATGACCCTGCCCTACCTCCTCCGGTGATACTGCCCTTCACTTTACAAGATTGGTTCAGGATTTACTCTGTATGCTATCTGTTACATAGCTGGAAATAACACTAAGAGGTATTCCAGAGACCTAGGAACCGCAGGGAGATTTCATCTTCATTTGCTGATTAGCAGGATCAACCGTGTCCTACTTGTGAAAGATAAGAAATTTTGTTTGAGCATCCAGCAGGACAGACCAGTCGGGAGAGTTCCCTTGCTCCATGGGGAAAGAGCATTTGCATCTGTACACATATGCTCACTCTTTTCACTCCTCTCTGATGCATTCCAGGGCTGTTTCCTCTTACCTATGGGGATCCCTACCAAAGGGCCCTGTAAAATTAACAGGTTCTCATTGCTGGGCTTCCACCCCTGCCTCTGCGCTAAAGTCCACGGAAAAATACACCATCTCTATAAAGCACAGTCTGCTTTAAGGATGCTCTCAGCAGTCAACATACCCAAGATCTGCACCCTTACTTATCTGCCACTGATCTTAGACTGCTTTAGAGCTATCAAACTTGAAGGTATTTGGGACATTTGAGTAAATTGCTACAAAAAAACCAAAAAACAAAAAACACCACACTGGCACTCTGCTCACACCAGAGTATGTTTGTTCCTCATGAAGGCAACAGAACTGTTTTAAACAAAGAAAAAAACATGTTCCCCTTAGTTTTAACCATGCTGTCTTGCTTTTGTAATTTTTCACGTGATGCCCAAAAGTATAAAAGCATTCTGACTAGCATGTGTAATGTTGACACTATGAAGTAGCCATTGTGCTCACCTTGACTACTGCAGTAGCTTCCGCTTTCTTAGATCTAAAAAATAATCTTTTAAACATTTTCATGTAGCAGATAAATCAGTTTATGAGTAATTCTAATGGACATTAAATTTTCATGTTGAGTGATCACAAAGGAGCTTCTCACCCTTCTCTGGCCACCAGCAGAAATGTCCAGTGTGAAAATTTTTATTGCCAAGGGGAACTAGCACTAAACTGGTTTGATATGAAGGCAAGTACATTTATCCTGTTCTTGCAAGACCCTACTTATATGGCACTGAGCTGTGCCTAAGACAGAAAAATAAACAGGGAAACACAGAAAGATCCTCTATGATACCCATTTTTCCATCTTCACCACCCA
This sequence comes from Podiceps cristatus, assembly GCA_000699545.1. Classification (NCBI taxonomy): domain Eukaryota; kingdom Metazoa; phylum Chordata; class Aves; order Podicipediformes; family Podicipedidae; genus Podiceps; species Podiceps cristatus. Next base: position 1,937 of record JMFS01073727.1, on the reverse strand, counting down.
GCTCGTGAGCTGCTTTCCTATTAAATACCACCCTCTTGTGTTGGTTTGTAAGTACTACCAGAATCAGCCACTAAAAAAAAAAAAAACCCACCACCAAACCCCAAACAAACAAAAAAAAGCCAATTCCCACCCCCTACAAAACAAACACAAACCAAATCAAAAACACACAACCCAGACCTCTCCTTGATCTTGCCAGTCATTACAGATTCATTCCAGGCAGTGAATAGCCTGCCAAAACAGGTTCTCTCTGTGCTAGGCCACTGTTCGGCTGACACATCTAAGGTACTGGTATCACATCTGAATCACTAAGATTGACCTACGAAGAAAACCTTCTGGCAGAGCTGACACTCAAAATGAGCAGAACAGGTCAGTGTAACACAAGGAAAAACAGGCATTTTTATAATTAAGTAAAATATATTTGGAGTTCTCCACATCACACATCCCTTCACTAGGGAAAGCACATCACAGTTGTGTTGCGGAAACTCAGTTGCTTCTTTTAACTTTTTCCTCTTTCTTCTGACTGACCTATCTGACCCCAGATGCATTCAGTGAGCTTGGATAGTGAGACAGGCTGCAGCGGTGGGAAAGCTGCACTTACACTGCACCTCTTTGTGAATGAGCAGGGCCAGACCACAGCTGCTTTCAAGTCCAGAGGTGATGGTCTGGTGTCTCTGAAAGGAAGACTGATCCCATGGTACCACAATGGGCCAAGCTGAGTCTGTAACTGGTGAAGCAGAAGAGAGGAAGTTGTTTTCCAGGTGGACTGCTCAATTTCTTAAGTAGTTCTGAAAAAAAAATGCACTGGAGATGGCTTGGTAGATTATGTTTGCTGAGCTCATACAGCCATAAAGAGAGAAATAAAAAAAGTCTGTCCAAATACTGAACTAGAAGGCTTTCCTCTTCTTCTTTTTGCCACCTGCCACCTTATTCCTGACACCAAGAGCTTCTTCCGTGTCATCATCATTATCATTCCGAGATCGCTTCTTCTCTCCCTGCTCCCGCAGCTCCTGCAATGCAATCAAGAGATTGACCAAGACTTCTGGCACTTGAGGAAATTCAGACTACAACAGTGCGTGGAGGGATAAAAAGCCAGCACCCACCATTCGAGCAAATCTCTGAGCCTCAGCCACACGCTCTGTCAGCATCATAACTTCTTCCTCTTGCATGGGGAATGCTGGCAGCTTCTTGCCTATCAGGTGTTCAATGCGCTGGAACAGCTCTACATCATATCTGAGAGAAGACAAGACAGTAGCTTGCATCAGCCCTCCTGAGAAAGCTTCAGCTGTTACCACCCACAGACATCACCCCTTACCTCCAGCTCACAGGTACTGTTAGCTTGTGCTAATGGTCTCACAAGCAACTCTTAATTGCATCCAAATGATGCCATTGTTTGGGATGGCTACACTGATTTATTCATCTCATCTCTGTTCAGAAGTATTTCACAAAGGCTATTTAGACAAATACTTCAGTATTTATCAAAAAACTACACTTAACCTGCATTATATATTATAAAAATGTATGTATATTGCACAATCAAGTTATAGTTCTGCTCATTACATACCCACTTCTAGAATTTATCCTAGACCTTCCTCCCTCCCTAGTCTGGGCTTTGGATTCTTCCCCCTTTAACTAAATAAATACAATTGGGACCTCAAAATGAGAAGTAATGTCTTCTCACCCAGGATAAGGTCAGATGTTTTCTGCTCTGAAACACAGCTGGGAAGAGTAAGTCTGACACATTTTAACACTTACTGTGTGACAAAGGTGATAGACTTGCCAGATCTCCCAGCTCGAGCTGTTCTCCCAACACGATGAATGTAATCCTGAAAACAATTTTCTTGATAAGCAATAAGATATGTGTAGCAATGTTGTGGTTTAACACCAAATGTTAACTAGACCCTGCAGATGCTTGCTCAACCCTCCCCAGTGGGGTGAGG
>KL273264.1:2541-17120 GCA_000699545.1 Podiceps cristatus | reverse complement strand
GTTGTCACACCATCAGACTAAGGAGTAATGCTATTTGACATTAGGAGCATAAGGAGAATAGACAATATCAACAGAAGATGACAATCATCAGAGAACTTTTCATGCAGCAGTTCTTATTCAAAGCACTTCTTATCTAATCTCACGGTGCCAATACCTGGGAGTTATTTATTGGTTTTCTTGTAAACATCTTAAGCAACAGTTAAATTACTACTCAGTATAAGAAATTAGATAAGACAGAGAAAATAACATCTGAAAGAAATGATACATTTTCATATTGGCAAAGAATTAGCAGCAGATGTCTAAATGATCCACACTGTCAGAAGTATTCTTTGCTGCTTTTATTAATGGTCTGGAAAACTGAGTGAGCAGTGAGGTAAGAAATTTTGCAGATGACACAAAGTGGTTGAAGGCCATGGAGGACTAGGGATGGCTATGAAAACTTTTAGAAGACTCTAGGAAAGCAAGTTGAGATAGAAATAGGAGAGCAAGTAGAATCTTCTGTTTTGAATAAATACAAAATAATCAGATTGGGGTGGGGGGAAGAAAGAAAAAGAAACAAATCCAAATGTCAGCTACTCTTAAGAGCTGAAAATTACTCAGAAAAAAAAAAAAAAAAAAAAAGAAAAAAGTGGGTCATCACTGGTGACAGTGAAAATCCATACTTAAAATAGTCATCCAAAACCCAAATGTGTGAGTACTGCACAGCCCGGGATGGAAAACAGGCTCTGTAAATATTGCAACACTGCTTTATAAACCAAATGTATTGGCATATCTGAAATACAGTATTCATTCTTGTTTTTTTTTTTCTTGAAAGTATTTTGCAGAAATAGAAAGTTCTAGAAATGGGACATTGAAATAACTAGATAAAATGTTCATAGGAAGAGAAATTGAAAAGATTGGAGCTGTCATTTAGATATGAATAAAAAGAAAAACACTAGAGAGAAGGTAACTTTTTTACTTCAGCTTATTCTTTCTTCTCAAGAATAATAAAAAGAATTTAATTAAACTGAGCATTTAAAACAGATCAAAGAGAACTCTCCTCCACAATGTAAGGTTAATGACAAGATCTTCTTGCTACAAGGTATAATTGAGCCCTGGAGTCATCTTGTGGGGAGGCTGCTCCGTAAACTCCCACTTCTGCCTCGGTTTCCTCTTCTCTGGGAACTTCTGATCCTGTCCACTCTCAGTGGCTGGGTAGTGAACTAAGTGAGTCACTGCCCGGCAACTAACACTTCACTGTTCTTAAATTCAACATCAGCCCCCTATACCTTACACTGGGAAACATTTGTGCTCCTTTGAATTACACTGCAGGTTCGTTTACAGCTAAAAATACTGCCACCCGGCAGGGAATTGTAACAGACGAACTGCCAGGGCGGCACCTGCCAACACATTTTTCTTAAATCACTCTAGGTAGCTGATCCTGCACATAACCAGCTAGAGGGCCCAAATCATTATAATACTGTTTTTCACTTCCCTTCTGTGGATTTGAGACTTCAAGACTGTGATTAATTAAGCCTCTCAACTACCCTTATGTCCTAGGTATTATTAGTCTGATGCCTAATGTAACCTTTTCAAGGTCACAGCATAAAGAGCTACTTCTGCCAGTGATAAATCTCTGAGTTTCTCTTGAAAACTACGCAGCTTATTAAGACACTAGCCCACATCCTTCCACAGTAAAGTCTTTTTCTAACTCCTCTATGAATTTCCAGTCATGGCACTGCAATCCTTAGGAGCATCAAAAATCATCTTGCAATCTCGCATCATACTTTGCATACCAGTGTCTCTTGGCCAAGATTTTTTGACAAATGGGTCAATTCACCTGTGTCTTGCACCTCGTCTTTGAAGTAAATGGACAATTCCAGTTGGGTTGAACATAGTATAGGAGAGAGATCTGGGACTTGCAGTGACTTAACATCGTCTTCAACCTTACAACTGCCTTATGGAAACCCCACTGACTTAGAGAACATAGCATTTTCATTTTTCGAAGGAGCACTATACAGTTTTGCAAAGTATCGCTAAGGTGCAGAAGCCCATATAAGCCAGTGGAAGATCCTATTGACCTTGACAAACTCTGTATTTTGGCTCTTCACTTCGTGTTTTAGCAGTAATAGCATCACTGAGATGATGTCATACTCATTTCACTGGTTCAAGAATGACTTTTTTTTTTGTTACCATGGTGCTTCTTTATGCAACCATCTAAAAATGCCTCTTGTTCTCCTCAGCTACTTGCTTACTGACCAGACCTTAGGAACACAGTTAAAGACTGCAAGGCAATGAAATGATCAATTTGTTGGCATGAGTTCTTGGGTGCGGTGGCTAAAATTCAGGCACACTTTTCTTTTTCCAGCTGCAGAGCGGAAAACAAAGTTTTGAGCTTCAGAATGTTATCTGAATGTCTTTAGTGTGAACAGTTCAGGTCCTTTCTGTTTGGAAAGGGACTGGTAATCTGCAATGCCTTGGTAATTTGGTGATCACCTTGAGTAACCATTGACTTTTCCAAAAGTGAATGAACATTCATCAGTCACTGAAAACAAGGCCCTGTTAGAATAATACCATCTACATTCTCCATGGTCAGTACTAGCCTTGGAAAATCTTAATTCATGTTTTCACTTGATATTTTTTTGGCCAGATGAAATTCCAGAAAGGAGCTAGGCAGAGTATATATGGGTCAGAAAACTGGGAAAGACAGGTATGTTTATACTACCAGGGTCCCAAGCTGACTGTTTTCCAGTGTGATTTACTAGTAGTGGTCAGTTTACAGCTGTGAGAGGGAAGTGTTAGATATAAAACCATGTGCATTCCAATTCATAGTGAACAAATGCAAATGGAAACAACACCACAATCTTTCTGACACCAATTACCCTGCCCATAGCAGTATCAGGAAAAGGACCCAGACACAGAATGGACATTTGGTGGATCCTTGGTGTCAGGGTCAAGACAGCAGGAGTGGCACAAGAGATATTTCCATTGTCACATGACCTGCCAAATACCAAATAAATAATCAGAAGCACTCATGAGCATTTAGCTTACTAAGAGAAAAGCTAAACTAACTCAGCAGGGGTATCATTAAAAATTATTGATTGAATGCTGTATGCACTGACAGTACTTACAAGAGATCTTTTTTTTTTTTCCTTGCAGCCTGACTTTGGTGGAGTGATGCATGTAGGGTTTCTCCCCCCAGCTGGCACTGCTCTCCAGAAGTACCTTGTCACTCCATCTTGCAGCTCCATGCTACGAACACATCGCTTGCTCTAGCTTCCAGCACCACTTCCATGAACAGGAAGAGTATATCTGGGCCTTTAAAAAAAAAAAAAAAAAATAACCCTTTGCAAAAGAGTTGTGCAGGTATTTGCTTCAAGAAATGAGGTTTGGCTCTGTGGTGACACCAGAGACTGTCAGCCTTATCAGTACAGAGCGGTATGTCCAATGAAGTTTACTTAAACGGTTCTTATCACTAGCATTTCACAGTAATTACCTATTTGTACTGATGCACATTGAGGTGTATGAAGTTTATAAACTTTATACGTATACATGCATGCAATGTTTAAGAGAAAGAAACTTTGCTACGTAGGTCACTGATTTTACTTCTAGAGCTCTTCAGAACCAATGTCCATTTTGCCTGCAGAAGCCAGGCATATTGAAAAGATTTTGCAGTGTGCTCTCTCTTCTGCAGTCACTGTTTGCTTTCGGCTTTAGCCTTATAAGCTACTGGCAAACCATCCACTGGAGTGGAAGGTGCTCAAACAGGTAGGCAGAGCTGGTCAGACGGGTGTCCTCAAGGCCAGCAGGAGCTAAGAACCAGATTAGCTGAGCATAGCAGCCAACCACAGCTATATAGATATATCATGGCTCCCCTTCAAAGGAACTCACCTAATCAGATCTGTCCCGAGGAATATGTTTATCCTATCTAGAGCTTGGCTTTTGAAGCAATTTTTTTTAGATCCCAACTCCCTGTAAACCTAGGAGTGCTGAGATCCCAAAGGCCCTTTTGATTTCACTCATTATGAGAGCATTATGAAATTTAAGTCTTGTCTCTAAATGCCTAGTTTTTCTCCAGACATGGAAAGCTGTAGTTCAGCCTCAACCCCGCTGTCAGCAAGAAAAACTTGTTCCAGTTCTTTCTGCAGATATTTACTTTTTTGTTGTTTGTTGGTTTTTGGGTTGGGTTTTTTTTTATTTCCACAGACTTTATTAAACTAGTCCCTTAGCTTTGAGCATCTTCTCTGGATTACAAAATCTCTCCCTTACATGAATGCCAGAGAATAGCTGCCCCGGAGGAGGCTACAGAGGTGTGTGGTCTCTGCCACCAGCAGAAATGCCTGTGCTTCTCCTCAGTGGCAAAGGATGAAGACCGTTTTCGTGGGCCTGCAGTCGGCATCCCCAGAGGTGCCTGTTGACCTCACTGATTTTGACATTCCAGTGAACGACCTGTATAGCAGCCACAAATCCAAAGAAGCTCAAAGCTTTCAACTGATGACCCTGAAATGTGAGGAGAAAGTCAGCTGAAGTCATATAGGAGGAGGCAAAACAATTCCCATTTCCTGCCTCTGAAGTCCAGCTTTCTCCTTGGCCGCTGGAGTTTGAATTTTTCCCCAACATTAACCCCTGCAGTGCCGTTCAGGTGACATGCTCAAATCCTTTAAGGCATATGTGTGAACAGGAAATTCCGGAGTTTTTCCTCCAAAATCTGTGTGTGGATTGCACCAGCAGATCAGGTGAGCTCTCTCCTCCTTCCCAGCCAGCCTGTCTGTCCCAGTTCTGCAGAAGTGATGCTTCTTACAGCTAATATGACAGTCCAACGGTGTTGAGCCAATGAGCTCAACTTCTCACTGCTGTTTATTTGCAAAAACAAAGTCAACTTTTTTTGACTGGATTTTGAGAAAGTGCCTTTAAATCCTGGGTCTAACACTTGTGTGCAGCTGAGAAAGGGAAGAGACCTGGGAACGGGGTGAGGTTTATCCCAAAACCTATGGAGATATTTAAAGCACAGTTTTGGAAGCAGCTTTAACTGATCTCTGCTACACTTCAATAGCACAGAAGGAGCTGTACAATTACCTGTAAGCCAGGGAGGAAAAGCACATCTCTCATCATTGAAGCCACGCCTCTTTGCTGTGTGCTTTGCTTTGCACTGCATTTGTAGCCTGGCATTTGTCAGCTTTTCTTCCCTTTTGTTTTGCCAGGCTGTTACTGCTGCATAGAAGTCAATAAACACAAGTTTCAAGTACTTTTTGGTTTGTGATTATGATAAAATGTGGCATTAAATTCTCTTTTCTGTATTCTGATTCATCCAGAGGAATCTTTTAGCTTCTATTAAACTCACAATTTTTACAGTAAGCCACATGCTGACTAAAAAGAGTGAGGACCACGAGGCTCCAGTTATTAGCAGTCATAGTATCGTGAGTATTCAATAACTGAAGGTAATGGGCAGCAGTGGTGGAAGATGATTGAGTTAACTCCTTCAAGATGGCTCCTGATGCCATTTTACACCCCTGTACTCATTCTTTATCCAAACAATGATGGATAACACGGTAACCTCTCTTTTACAGCTGCTGAGTTCCATTACCTCTAACGCTGTGTCCACCGGCAGCCTTGCTACTGGCTGCCTTTCCACGTGCAGAAGAGCAACCGTGAGCTTTGCTCTGCGGCACCTTCGCTGAGGGCAGCCTTTGGTGAAAGGGAGCTGCTCCTCTATATAAGGTCCAGCTGTCTAACAGAGAGCTTCGCTCAGACCCGTGAAGCTCCCGATGTCCCTTAAGCCGGTTAATTTGAGTAGGTATCACACTGGGTTAGGCACAGCAGAGGTAGAGGCAAATGCCCCCCTCTTTCTCCTCACTCTCCCAGCTGCAGCATCACATCAGGATCACTAATGCAAATTATTCTGCAAGCTAGACTGAAAACATGCTTATGTGTTATTTCTGTGTCGGTCACCCCCTCCTGTTCTGATATGCCCAGGGACAGTATCAACGCAAGGAGGGAAAAGGAATTGTTTAGGGTGGGACGAAGGGTAACTAGGGGCAATGGGAGGAAACTGAGCAGAGAAATGTCTCGGCTGACTATCAAGAAAAACATCCTAACATTGAAGCCTGAAAAAAGCTGTTTAATGATCTCTCAAAGGAAGTAGTGGGAACCTTTATCAATGAGTCATTTCAAACTGTGAAGGACAAAGCTCCGAGTGTGGGGAACAGTCGTATGTTGGCAGGGCATGAAGGGTCTTTCCCATTCCTCCTTGCTGACTCCGTGCCCTCACCCTTCTGAAAGAAACAAGGCCTGAAAAACATAATGTGAGCAGTGGTTTCCTAACACACACACAAAAAGAAAAACAACATCCCTAAGTGATCCTTTGAGATTGGGAGCCTGGGAAATGCTTTTTAAATTAGTTTCAATAACATGACAGATGATAACTTTTTTTTTTTTTTTTTTTTTTTTTTTCTAGCCGCTTTGCCAGAGCGTGTGTCTATCCTGGCAGCAGCTTTCTCGCAAATTAATGAAACATCAAGGCTGCACTACCAGCCAGATTGGAGTAGTGTATTTCCAGGAGAAAGCCTGAACTGGCAGATTGTCAGCTGCTACAGATCAATTAAGTTCCCTTGATTCCAGCACAGAGGGCCACCAACTTACAGCTGCAGAGGATCTGGCCCATTTCATGATAGAACAGAAATACTGCTTTCATTTCACTGAGAGCTGGGCTATTTAAAATTAAAATGATGTTAAAATTTTAAATCCCTATTTAATTTAAAATTCCCTTTGCATTTTCTTTTAGTGACGGTGTTCCTCATTTCTGCTCCAAAGAGACGAGACGTTACATTTCCCCGAGACAAGGCATTGCAGGGCTTCGGTGCCCTTCGGCCAGCAGGCATGACACGGATATTTTGCTGATCCCAGTTTCTTGCTCCTGTTTGCGAAGTAACTGTAATAATAATAAATAGCATTAAAAGTTAGCTAACACTCACCACGTTGCCCAAATCCCTGGAAAGCAGCAGCATGCCTCAGTGCTGGGAGGAGAGTGGAAGCAGGATGGAAACGACCCCTTTGCCTACGGAAAATTGCTAGTGATGGCTTTGAGGCTCAAACAGCTGCAAAGACAAAGCTTACTTCTCGCTAGCATGCCCCAGCCCTGCGTGCCCGGTGTGCGTGCCAGAGGCTTCCGTTTTGGGAAGGGGGGATTCTCCCAGCTCCCTAGACAGACTTTGGGCCCTCAGGACATGTTGCAGGGCTGTTGCAATGTTTAGATTCGTAGGGAGTTTGACCACGGCCATGAAGAGAGGCCTGGATGTCTGACCATGCAGATCCTGGCAAGCCCTGGCACATTTTGCTGTGTCTCAGATTTACAGGTGGGCCTTATTAAAAGTTGTTTCATGTCACCTGGTCCTGTTAGTTGGGTACTGGGGCTGGCATCAGAGAAGAAGAAAATCCTCACCTCTCTCAGCCCACAGCCATGAGGGAAGGGGCAGTCCCGACGAGCTGCAGAAAAAAGCAAGAGTGGCCAGTGCCACGTTCCAGGTTGGGCGAAATCTGCTCAGTTTACTGCTTGCCTTCTTGTAAAGATAGGAGATTTCGCACTTCCAACTTGCAACTGGGCTTGCAATTTGGCAAAGAAAGTAAAAAAAAACCCAACCCAAACCAAAAAACCAACCCAAAGCATGTCATTACAAAGTGTTACTGCACATGCATTAGCGCCTCGCTACAAAGCCCAGACGAGAGCCAACTTTCCAGCGTAATTTTCCTGTGCATCTGCCAAACGGTGCGTGGAAAGAACCATCTGCGGTGTCTTACAGGGGCATTTCCTGGTCACAGCATCCAAAGGGTAACTAAAAACTGAGTTCTGTAAAACATACGCCATTGCCCAAAAGGGCTTGAGTTTTAACAAGAATATAAGTTAAAGATGAGAGAACAAGTGATGACTCCCACTGTTTAGTCTGCTCTGTCTGTATCCGGAGCTAATCAGCCCACTCGGCAAAATTAACATCTCCAAAGTACTTCATAATCCAATTTATATTTTAAGAATTTTTCTTCAAAGAATTAATAGCTTGTCTGTCAGGCACTGTTCATTAAACATTTTGGGATCAGGAAATATCTTGAATCACCCAGATCCTGACCATGCTTACATTTTAATCTCAACATGACTAATTACCCCCGGAAACAAGCGATTGAGGGAAACAGTGCATTGCCCATCCCCGGGAACCACCAGTCTGGCCCACGCGCCTTTCTGGGGTGCAGGCTTTTGCCAGGCACATCTTGTGCAGCTCAGAAGAAGAATGTCCAGGTGAAAGTCCGTACAAAAGAGGCCAGACTACATGATCTAAGGGTCCCTTTTGGCCTTAAAATCTTGCATCAGTGAATTGAAATCTAAGGAAAAGAGTCCCCAGCTGTAGGAATGAACTAGCTCAATTGCAAATAGATCAATTAAATTCAAACTGACAACTTCCTGGATCATCTTTAAAGTTATATTTGGATTGAAAGGGACGTAAGTATAATTAAACTTCTCCTGTAGTTTCAAGCTAACACAAAATTTCTCACTTCCTGTCTGACACTCCTGTGTAATGTCCCTGTGACCCCCCAAAAAGCTGATACATTTTTTTCCATATCTCTCTACAGAGATAGTCTCTTGCTGGGCCGCAGCGTAGCGAGCACAGGGCTGGACTGACCAAGTGAAAGCCCCCGTCCTGCCCTAGGCCGGCGACAGACACAGATGTCCCTTCCCGATGTCAAGCAGGGTAATTCTTGCCATGAGCAAAGGAGGGAGGCAGGAGGGACCCTCCAGCCCAGATTGTGCTACTGTCTCAGGCTGAGCCCTGTCCAAAGGTCAGGTTCACCCGTTGATGTGGCGGTGGCCATTTGCAGGGCTGGACGTCGCCGGTAAACCTCTCCACTTCATGTGAATGCCCCACAGAGCAGATCGGTGGCCAGGAGCCTCCTCTGCACCCTTTCCCTGCCTCGTGCATGGGGCTACACCCCGATCCAGGTGGACCAGCTCACCCAGCCTGTGCCAGCTACTGCCACGGCACAGCAATGCAGAACCTCCATTGTCAGTGCGATGCTCCTGTGCAAAGGGCTCTGGTTAGTAACGCACCACTGGGCTCAGTGTAGAGGGACTGCGGGGCCTGGGAGGAAGCTTTTTTTAAAATTTATTTTCCATGAGTATCTGTACCTGGGCCATTAACTCTCACTTATGGACTATGGATGGAAATTTCTCTCGTTTCTTCAGCACTACAAATTAATTGCATGTTCAGCACAAGAGTAGGGCAAGGAGAGAATTCAAGCAAGGCCAGTTTAGCATCTCCCACCCCAGCTTCTTCACCCTGTTCCTTCTTCCTCAGGCCTTGAATCTCTTTGCTCTTTGCCTGCACACTGACTCCTCTCTCACCTTCCTTTCTTTGCTTCCCTCTCCTCTCCCACTGCTGATGGGTGCCCTACCCCAGCGCTCTCATCTGCTCCTTCTCTTCTCACAACTTTTCATCTCCTCTTCCCCTCACCCCTCTCCTGTTTCTCCCTGTATCCCATCTGACTTTAAAACACGAAGCTGTTCCAAAACATTAGGAACTGGATTTTAGAGGAATCAAATACTGCCCGAACTGAATCAGTCCCTGAGCTGCTCTTTTGCCTCGGACGACAACAACCAGGTAGGGATACTACTACAAAAAGGCCTGTCGCCACAGCACGGTGGGCTGTGAAACCAGCCCCCGGGAATTAAGTGGGGCTGCGTTTGTGGGTGCTCAAGGCCGAGACCCCCGGGGAGGGTGCAGCCGCGGCAGTGCCGCAGCGGGAGCGGAGCGCGGCCGCAATGTTAACAGTGCCATCTTTTGGATATGGTGGAAAACTGTACTGATGTCCCGGTGCCAGCAAAAAATTCTCCCGGCAACCCTCCCAGAGAAAAAGGCGCCTTTTTCCTTGCCCTTGCCAAGATCACTGCCTCAATTTCCCTTTAAGTTTTTATCGGGAAAAGTTATTCTTCCCTTCAAATTCAGAATTGCTCTGCGGTGTGTCTGTATAGCATCCAGCAGCACTGTCGCGCTTCCGTCAACTGCATTTCAGTGGGATAGCACAGAGAAAAACGCTTTGAATGAGATTCCTTCGAAGGAGCTCGGGTGCCTGATGAAAGCCACTGCAGCTTGTGTCTGTACCTCCCGGTGACTGAAAGTCTGAGTACGTGCAGAAGCAGCACAGATGCAAAGGGGGCAGCGGTTCCAGGATTTGTCTGTGCTGTGATGCACTTTAGGGCTGAATAAAAGAAAAAGGCTAAAACCCAAAAATGCCCTGTACGTAATGTTACACTGCTGCACATAATACACAGCTGATGCTATCATAGAAATACTGCATCTCCACTGGAAGTGGGCTGTTAGAACTCAGTAAAACATCCTGATTCCTGGAGGGGCCTTAACTGAGAACACACTCATCCTCAGTAGTCATGCTGATGCTTTTTGCGTCTGAGCCAATATTTTGTAAATCGAAGTCAGCTCCGTCCCTTGTGCCTAATAATATGAAGCAAGAAATAACCCAGCCTTATAAAAACTGTGGGGCTTGGCCTCAGCCCATATTGATTATCTAGCTCATAAATGAAGACCAAACTTCTGGTTCTTGTCCAAACAACAGTCATCTTGGACCTTCATGCCTACAAATCAGACTGGCAGATATTAGCTGTTCTGACTTTCTTCAGACTCATTTCTCAGTTGAAGCTGAGCTTCCATTTGTTTATGTACATTCTTCTGGAGTAAAGTCTTTTTTCCACTTGCGTGCTCTTCACAGAATCACAATACTCACTGAATTCTATGGATTTGTTCTGGACAATAAAACTAAATTTAATAAATAAAATTAATAGCAAAATGCTGCTGATTTTATTGGAATCAAGATTTGCCCACTGGGAAACTACTTCCATCAGCTCATCTGGGAAAAAACATAACTCTCTGACTCCCCCTGGTCACCCCCGCATGCCAGCCTCTGTCATGGACCTACAGCAAGTATTGTTTCAGCCCATGACTCATCTCATTGAGATCAGCATAAATAAAGGTGGCAGAACATAACCCAGAGCACCATCTCCCTGGGTGGAAGCCTAGGACAGCTTCCCCAGGTTTGCATTGCTGAAAATTACATCTACCAATTGCCTGCAATGACGGCACCCAGCTGAGAGTTTCCCTCTTCCTACCTGCCAACTGCTGTCACACCTGGAACCCATTTATGCCACTAAAAGACCATTTGTAGGTTTAAATGCTGTATATAAAGGCTGTATTGAAATACCTCTTCCAGTTATGCCATGTTAAGCATGTGTTTTTTGAAGAGGTGAATCAGGCCCATAGCAAGGTTTAATTGGTGGGTATTGATGGGAGGATTTTGGCCACATAGGTAAGTGTGTCCCTGTGAATTCTGCCTGATACTGGGGCCTCTCTCAGCACGCTTGTGGCAGAAGGACAGCCCAGTTTGGAGGGCTGGTTCTCCTTCTCATCCCTCTTTCCTTGCCACATCGAGCTGGAGCTCTCCAGAGATGAGGTGGGGGAAATGCCTTCGCTTGGCATGGCAGCACAGATGGAAAGCTCTCGAGCGTGGATGACTTGCCATGCAGCTGGAGAGCCCTTGCCTTATCTGGGCAACTGCGACCCCAAGGCAAACCTTGTGACAGAGTACACTCATCTCTCTAGTAGACTTCGAGGGAAGCCCTCAAAATGGTGGGGAGATGCCTGTGCCGTTATATGGGCACTATTATTCTATCTGTTTTCTTCGTGTGCTGGTGGAAGTACTTTTGATCCCTTGATAAAACATACGGATTTCTTCAGCTTTGCAGGTCCCTGCAGGGGTGGATTGTATGCCAGGATGCCCTCAGAAATGACAGAAGACACATCGTGTGAGTAAGTAGAGGAGGAAAACCCTCCTGGGAGCTCACGAGGGCGTTTTTTCTAAGAAATGCCAGGTCCTGCCTGTGGACACTGTGTGCAGCAAATGTGGCAGGAGAAGCCAGAAAGAGCCACCCTGGAGACCTGCTCGGATGAAGAGAAGCCTTAGAGAAAACCAGTCCAGCAAAAAGAACTCTACCAGGTCTCCATGAACAGATGGGTTGAATTATTCAAGCTTAAACTAATACAAACTTTCTATGTCAGACACTATGTGTTTCACTTCATGAGGATTAAAGTGTTTTGGGCAGTGTCTCTTTAACGTGCTGCTGAAGTTTGCACGTGCAGATACGTATTTTGGGCTGCTAAAATAATTCTGTGTAAGAGGGAAACTATGAGCAACTGAGGGAGGAAATAACACTTCTGAAAAATAAAATCTGCCTCAGAAACTGATGCATACTTCGCAAAAAACAAAACGTTTTATCACAGAGGATTTCTGGCTTTTGACCACGTGCCAATCTAAATCCAATTTTGCAATTTCCACTCAGCCATATCAGCTCTTACTCTCAGTGGAATTTTTGAGTGGTAACAGGAGCTTTGGGCCTTTTGACAGCAGAGTTGCTCCTCCCCCAGAGTCTGATCGGTTGGGTACAGCAGCTAATTTCCTAAGAGTGTGACACTGCAGATGTCCACATCGATTTAGCAAATAGGTTCGCCCTGGCAATGCACCCTGTGCATTTTTGGCCCCACTTCTTCAAGACTCCAGCTAAACTTTACGCTTACAAGCAGCCTCCTTGAAACAAAGCTTAGCGTGTGCTTGCATATTTTGCAGGACAAGGGTTGAAATTTTCATAGCCCGGAGCCCAAATAACAGGTTTTTTTGCTTTGTTAGCCATGAAGCTCTCGAGCTAAACGCTATCAATTCAGCTGATGGAGTTAACAGCAAAAATGTAGAAGGAAACAGAGCTGGCGAAATAGCTTGTGATTATTATCTGAGGGCTGGGTGGAGTACCTATTGGAGAGGCAGCAGCTGGGAGCCGGCGTATCCAGAATAGAGAAGCTGACATTACAGAACTTCTTTCCCTGTTAAATGCTTCAGTTTTCTCTGAACTTCCTAACTTCCCAGGGAGGGGGTGGCAGCTACGTGACCTGCAAACCCCGGGGAGGGGAGGGGGGGCACGTCCCAGCTTTTAGATCAAGGAACTTAAAGTGACAATGGGAACAGAGAGAAAAACAAATGCTCTTTTTAAGGAATATACTTTGAATTATTCATCTGCATGTTCCTGAAATCTGTTTTGTTCCTCACTGTACTAGCCATGAGGCACTCTAATTACAAGTATTTAAGACACACATAAATTACCTTGCCAGCCATGACGAATGCTGTTTGTAAAGCCTAGAAGTCTTATTCCTGCAGCTGCAGCCAAGAAACCTTAATAGACCACCTGTTAGGTGAGACGCAAAATGATTGCTAGCATGTAAGAAATAATCTGAATACAAGTGAAAATAGGTGATACTTCTGTAGTGTCCTGGAAATCTTGCGACATCCACTGTCCATTTGCTACACACCTAATGCCAGTTCCTTAGGGGTGTAGCTGGGCTCATTCTTAACTAGACACTTGGATAACCAGCAAGGTACTGGGAGTACAGTGACCTGGCTCTGGGTGGCCGCCCAAAGCTTTGCTGAAGTTCAGACACCACGGGAGCACTGTACCTGGCTTCCCCTGGCTCCCCACCCCTTTTCACTTTCTTGCCAGCCTTGAGAAGGCGTTTTGTGACATCCTCACTGATACGCAGTGGTGGTGCTGGGAAAAAAAATGACAACGTAGAACATAAGCACTGAGGTGCAGCGGCTTCACGGGTGGTGGTGACGTTGATAGAGGCAGACTTCGGAAAATGCTTGACAGACTTCAAACGTCAGGTTGCGTCTTGAGCCCTAAATAAACCTGCTTGGACTGCTGCTTTTGTTTTTTACAGCTGCAAATTTAACTCCTTGCAAACACGTCTTGTGATCTTTCACTTAGTTCAAAGCTGCGGTAGTTGTGCATCTGCGTCTCAGACACGCTATCTTCCAAAAGCCTTGAAAAGGCCTGGAGCAAAGGTTCGTGGTGGCTGGGGAAAAAGCAGGCTTGCAAGGGGATGCAACAAAGGCTCGCGCAGGCTGCGACCGGAGGCAAACTCGTAGGCCCAGTTGCAGCCGGATGCTCTCTGGCGATGAGCAGCTGGGGGCAGTAAACACCAGGCAGATGCAGCCAGAGCCACGGGTCCGCTCCTGAAGGTGGCCGTCTGGGGGAAGAACATTTTCAGCCCGCAGAAACTCACGTCTGGGTCATACAAGGTCTGTGTAATTCTCTAGGCCTCAAATGTGGGCTTACGCAGGACAAGAGCAGAGCCTAGACTTCGTGTGAGGTACAGGAAAGGACTGGACCTGCTTAGCCCGTGTAGCTAACCTGAGACCTCAGTCCCTCCATGCATGGCCTTGAGCCCAGGCTGAATGAAGAGCCCGTGGTGGGGTGTGTTACTTGACTGCTGCTTGGACTGGGACCGCAAGGACACAGGCAGAGGCGTCCCTCCGCCAGCAGTGACTGTCGACCAGCTGCGATCTGCAATGTAAAGCACCAAGCTAAACTTCAGAAAAGTTTCCGAGGAGTTTTTCTGGGGCAGCCTGTGCTTCCTCAGCAGTTCTGGGAAAATGCCGTCAGGACGCAGGAGAGCCGACTGCGCTGAGCAGCCGAGGGCACCGGTTGAACGCACTTTTCTGAT
>KL273263.1:0-15449 GCA_000699545.1 Podiceps cristatus | reverse complement strand
CCCCCCCCCAACCTCAGACAAACCCAGTTCCCACCACAGTAACCTGGCAGGCCAGGTCTCCCTCAGATCGATGGGAAAGCAGCAGCACTGAATTTAGAGCATCGCTCCTTCCATCCATGTACCAGGAACAAGTGCTGTGAGAGCTTCTGCCCACTCCAGCCCGGGGGAAGTCAGCCGTGAACAAATACTACTGCAGATGAGTCTTTTTTTGGCAGGGTGATATCACACAGCCATGTTACAAGTGAGCAGAATACCTAATACTTTTGACAGAGTGAGGAATACAAGATTTTCACCGAAATCTTTGTCATGGAGTTGCATGCACAAATGCAATGCCCAGCTAAAAAGAGCAGGTGCAGGAGGCTCCAATGGCTGCGGGGATTGCAGAGCCTGCACAGGGGAAGCAGAAGTGACATTAATAAAAAGAACAGATAAAAGGTAGATATTACATCAGGTGAATTAAGGGCACAAAGCTGAAAAATAATAGCAGTGTTCATTTGGGGTGCTTTAGCTTCCCAATGCAGTATATGTATTTTTAAATGCATTTTGGTATCAGAACAATGGCATTGCGGGTGACAGTAGATTGTGGCAGCCCTGGATAAGAGAAGGCAGGTGGTTAGACAAGTAATTTGTGAGTTGCCATGTGTGCATTACCAGATTGCCCCTAGTTACAGGCAGTACAGCACCCATTCTGGCTGGAAGCCATCTCACCGAGCCTGGCGGCTCCGCGCCGCTGCAACCCGATGGCAAGGGACGGCTGGGAGGGGTCAGGGGCTCTGGCGGGCCTCTGCGGAGCATGGCAAACAGCCCCTGCCAGAGCCGCCCAGAGGGAGCCGGTGTTTTCAAGAAGAAATGCATTCAAGGAAGTAACCACAGCCTTGAGATGCTAACGGACTTTCCCTCTTTATCCCTATAAGAACATGCTAAGCATTGATATAAACATCAGCACTTATCGACAGAATTTAAATCCACAAATCAAGAAATTAAAAGTTGCAGTTTTCCATACTGAGACACACCTCAGCCATCTGCAAATGTATTTTATCCCCATGAATGTTTGCAGAAAATTTATTTTCAGCATATCACAGAATCACAGAATGGTGGGGTTGGCAGGGACCTCTGGAGATCCCCTAGTCCAACCCCCTGCCAGAGCAGGGTCACCCAGAGCAGGTTGCACAGGACCGTGTCCAGGCAGGTTCTGAATATCCCCAGAGAAGGAGACGCCACAGCCTCTGGGCAGCCTGTGCCAGGGCTCTGCCACCCTCACAGTAACGAAGGTTCTCCTCATGTTCCTGTCTGTGCCTGTTGCCCCTTGTCCTGTCACTGGGCACCACTGAAGAGCCTGGCCCCATCCTCTTGACACCCACCCTTGAGATGTTCATAAGCACTGATGAGGTCCCCTCTCAGCCTTCTCTTCCCCAGGCTGAACAGCCCCAGCTCCCTCAGCCTTTCCCCACAGCTCCCGTCCCCTCAGCACCTTTGTAGCCTCCGCTGGGCTCTCTCCAGTGGTTCCTCGTCTTTCTTGAGCTGGGGAGGCCAGAACTGCAGCTTTTCTCTGGCTTCTGTTACACAGGCCAAAGGAATTAAAAATACCAAAAACTCACTCAGAAGTGGTGGTCTTAACCTCTGCAGTTGCAGAGCTTACATGTAACAGCATAGATATGGTGCACATTTATCTAATCAGAAGGATGCTTCTGAAAATGACTCTAGTCTGGAAAGAAAAAGAAAAGCAAGGAAAAGGTCCACAGGCAAATAGAGAAATCATAAGCACAAAGCTCATAGGTCAGTGGCACAAGTGTTAACATATTGCAGGCGATGAGAAACACTGCTCCCCTTTAGAGGAGCATCCATCCTTGTGGTCAAGCTGCTCAGATAAAAATGACACTGGTACAGACCCTCGTTTGCCCAGCCTGAGCAAGGCACGTGCAGCAGTGCGAACGCAGACCGGCAATAACTGCAAACGCGATTGACTGAGGTGACAGGCACCAGCTGACCAGCACAGTGTCAGAGGAATCGGTAAGAAGGCTGCAGCTTCCCATCACCTTTCTGTTACAGAAACTCTAGGAAACCAGCCCTGGAGTTGAATAAAGTTGCTGAATAAAGCAGTGGTGAATTAATCTCCAGCTAGCACCCCGACAAGGTTGCTTCTAGGGCTTCTATCTGAGGACTAGGGCTTACCTCTGGCACCTTGGTGCGTCATGCTGGAGAGCCAAGCAAGACAGCAGAAGAGGAGAAGTCCGTGACGTTGGCTCTGCCCTGCTCCTACAGGCCACTCTGTCAGCACAGCAGCTTGTGTGAACCATGCCGGAGTGGCAAAGGGACAGCTTTGCTGGTCCGTTCCCTCGTGAAGACTTCCCTGCACAGCAGGACTCCTCAGATACTCTGTTTCTGCAGCCAGGAAGATCTCACTTACACTTGGAGGCAGTGAGATGACACCCGTATTAAAGTTATTAAAAACTCGGCCCTTTCCCAACAGCACAAATCACCAGTTAGAAAATGCACTCGCCTGGTACAGACCACTACTACTACCTTTTATTACAGAA
Organism: Podiceps cristatus; assembly: GCA_000699545.1. NCBI lineage: Eukaryota > Metazoa > Chordata > Aves > Podicipediformes > Podicipedidae > Podiceps > Podiceps cristatus. The sequence continues at coordinate 12,912 of KL273263.1, read as the reverse complement.
AAAATCCAATGTAAGAGGTTTGCCCTAGAGAGATAAAAGAGGGGGAAATAGTGATTTGATCTGAACCGTTGTTCTATAACTGAAACAGGAACCCCACCATCGCCGTGCCCAGGAGCGGTCGCTATGCCAGCACAGTGCCCAGTCTCAGCAGTATATGACCACGCAGACTTGGCTAGTGAGGCAGAAAACACACCCAGCCTTCGCTAGGCTTAAGCACACTCGGATGACTGCGACAAGCTGGTGCCAAGCCAAGCCTAGGTTCAGCACCCGCAAAGCCGTTCTTGCAGCTTGCTCTGAACTTTGTCCACAGCCACCAGGCAGAAGCCTTCTCTCCGCAGACACGGAAAAACCCTGCGCGGCACAAGTCTGACCACCAATAGAGAAACTGGCCAGGGCGAGAGGCCTGGGTGTCAAAGTGGGGACCCAGGTGGGCACTGCCAGCTCTGCCGGGTGCTGACAGGGGAGACATCCGAGGCAACGCTGGAGCAAGCATTGGGCTCCCGAGTGCTCTCCTGCCTCTGGAGATGTCATTATATCATATTATATTTTGGGTACATATTCTGATGCTGATTTGCTTTTGTAAGTATATAATTGAGTTATAACAAGCGCAGAAAGTGGAGCCTGGCATTGCCTGACCTCTGGAAATGCATGTGTATCATAACGTACCCCTTTCCCATTTCATCCAGTGGCTTTCATGAGTGGGACCGCAGGCAGCATGCAGCCTGAGGTATACCTCTGGATGCTCACATTTACACGTTTGAATGCACATACCTGTTTTTAAATGCAGATGATTCTTCATTGAAGTAATTGCAGTGCAGACCGTTCAATTTTAGCTTTACATAAAAGCAAGCTGCTCCTATGAGGTCTGAAACATTTCGGCCAGTATTCGGCAATTCAAAGTTTCCCTGAAGACATTCTAGGGGGAACTCCACCCCACAGCCAGTGGAAAGAAGAACTGGCAATGTGGGAAGTATGTTTTAATGCTTAAAAGCTGCTGCACTGGCTAGCTGCTCTTCTCACCCACTTCATGGGGGGTGTGGGGGTGGGAAAGATAAAAATCACATTTTTAGCTCTTCACTGACACAGGCTCTTCTCTGATTGCTGGCCCATAAGGATATAATTGACTATAACCCTTTTGCAATGTCATCATTCCCAAACACAGAGGCAATTGACTCCTGGGACACGGAGCCCCCCACAGCCCGCTCCCCACGCCCCCCTGGCCGCGGGATGAGAGCACAGACATCCCCTGGAGGTCACCGGCTTCCCCTCCGGCGCCCCCCGCCCCGGAACCGCCCGCTTCGCGCCCGCTTAGGTAAGCGCAGCTGGGATAAACTTTTGCCTCCCTGAGAACACCTCTGTAACCCCCCTGAGCCCTGGGATAGATAGCTTTCAGGTGCAGATTCTCTCATCGGTAGTATTAGCTGGATAAACATGTAGAAATGTTTATTTTACTTTTAATTTGGCAACTAGGCCACGTGGCATAGCATTCTCTCCCTTCGCTCACAGCGCTTCCCCTCCCTAAGCCCTCGCTGATCCCAGAAAACACTGACTGGAGATCTCTGCAAAGCATCCCTCTCACCTAGGGCTGCAGGGGCTGCCTTTAAAGTCAACATTTACCTCACCGTGCTGTCTGAGCCACTGCAGCCTTTTAGAGTGGGCAACGCCGTCCCCTACCCGTGCTGTCCATTAGCTCCCAGGGACAGATTTCTGCTCCCGCATGACACACCTGGATTTGATGTGTGCTTTACCCGGGATTGACCTCACGCCAAAATACTCACTTGTATTGCTTATGTTGGGATCTTTGCCAACACACACACAGCATTTGCTTGGTAATTAATGGAAAATACTGACTTCTCTGGTTCCTGGTGTGTAGCTCTCACCTGTCACACAAAGTTTATTCTTCCTCCTCGTCAGGCTGCAGGATCCTTGCCATGTTGGTCTTCTGCACTGGACAACAGGGAACTTACAAGCTTGTGTTTATAACTGACAAAACAGAAAAACAAAACCATCCTCTAAACCCAAGAAACACCTTCAGAGAGGTAACTAAAGCATTAAAAAAGCCACCTTTGGAGTATATTTTGCAGTGCATGGCGGTTCTGGGCTCCCAGAGGAGGGGTGGGGGCTTGCAGCAGCAAGGCACGTTTGGGTGGGCAGAAGTCAGGAGGCGATTCCCACCCCTCTGACAGCCCACACGGACTTTGTACTCAGGAATGTACATGAAGCCAAGTTCCAGATTTCCCTGCTCACCAGTATTCGGGATTTGGCAGCAGTTCAAAACATCACACTCGCCACAGCTGAGGGAACATCTTGGTAAACTCACAATGCAGCAAGAGGAGCAGTGTGAGTGCAACACAAGCAGAGCCGGGGCACAAGCAGAGCACAACAGCCACATAAGAGAAGCTGGTATTGAAGTGAAGCGTAGAGCTCCAGATTAATGATTCTGAATGATGTCTAGTTCTCAGATCAGCCTAATAGTGAAATTCATCCTCCTAACAGACAAAAGCCACATCTATACCAGGTCCTCACACAGCCCTTGAGTCTGCTTTTTGTTTTCGAGCAAGCAGCCTGCGTTCACATACAGCAGCTCAGGGGTTGCTGAGGCGTGGGCCAGCTAGCGGCTCTGCGGCACGAGCAGCTTTTTCTGTCTGAGTGGCAGGGGGGGGTGTGGTTGAGTGCCGTGTGTCTTTCTGTACAGTGCCCAGCCAGTCCATACTGCCTTCACTAAAAAGGCAGAGAAAACTCCACGTGACCATTTTACTTGGTCAGCTTTCCTGACTACTTTAGGCAGTTAATTCTGCAAACTTCGTGATGTCTTTCCTTTCTTCTCTTTCCATGCCCTCCGCACTTCCAGGTCACTGGTGATGTACTGGGAAGGGTATTGGGAGGGATGCTATGCTGACAGCTGGCTCTCCAGGAAGGTTATGACAGCAGCAAGAGCCTTATTTCTCTGACTACTTCTGGTGTACTGACATGCCAGCTTAATGAGGAAAAAAAGAAAAAAATATAAATCAGCTCGTCACTGTTTGGTACACAGACCATCGGTGCCATCCAGCAGAGAGAGGTGGAGAGAAGGTAACATTTGCACTCCTTGTTTCTTCTTAGTATCTCTTTAATTAAATATAAGCAGACTAAAAAGAGCCAAAGAAATGAAGGGGGAGATTTGGGCCATTTAAATCTTACTATGACACAGAGGGTACAATTTCCACGGACGTTGCAAACATTCGCCAGCAGACAGATGAGCTACCTTCCATCCCGTTACGAACCGAACATACCTCCAAGAAGCGGGGAGCAGTAGGGTGCGATGCCCCGCCGACACTGTGCCGGCCTCTGTCAGAGCACTAAGGAGGCGGCAACGAGTGGCGCCAGTACGCCCACGCTGCTGCCAATCCCTGCCTACCGGCCGGCCTCCGGGCAGCGCCAGCCGCTTGGGAAGCTCTCAGCCTGCAAGCGTTCAGTTTGTCACCTTCACCTTCCAAAGCGCGTTTGCCTCTTAATTTGTGATACTGCAAGAGTCCTTGACTGGTGCCCAAGGAAGCCTTAGGAGGGGGGGGTCAGCTAGGTCAAAGCTCACTGTTGAAGTTACTTGTAACAGGAGGAGACTTGGGTGTCGGTGCACTGGTAGGTTAGTTTGCCATTCTTAACACTGTTAGCAAACTGACATGATGGCTTAGGAGTGAGGCTAAGCCCGATACCAGAGCTGCAGGTGGAAAAGGGAACATTAATGGGGGGTTTCCTCCCACCAGCGCAAGAGAAGGAGAACGTCAGGTCCCTCCTAGTGCTGGGAGAGATTTCCAGCCCAGGGATGGACACAGACAGTGTCACAGACAGAACAAGGCAGCCCACGCTTTCCACGGCAGGACCTCCAACCCCTTCTCTAGCCTCCTCTATTGCCAATATCCTCACCAGGCAACGCCAAGTCGCTTCTTTGCTGTAACTTCAGACCAATCCTTCTTGATTTACATTATGGAGAGAGAACTTCAAAGTAAGCCGTGGGTAGACCACAACTCTTCCTCCAATGAGGGGGCGTGAAGGAGCTGTAGAGACTCAGTATTGCGTCATATTTGAAATTATTAAGAAGGGTGAGCATCTGGATTGCTGCACATGGACTATTGGTGGTTTTTTTGAACAAGATTGAAAACCAATGTATCCACTGTGTTGTAACACATTTGGAAATGATGCCTTTTCTCTGAAAGGCAAGGGGATGTGTGTGGGTTGGGGAACTACTTCCAGCAGAAGTTCACAGTTTTCTGTGAGGAAGTGATTTGCAAGTGTCATTGCAACTCACCCAGGGAACAGCTTGCGACAGATGCTACTACTCCTCCACATGTATTTGATTATTTGTCTCTGCCTACTTTTAATAAAGGTGCTCAGCTGGGCTCTGAACCTCTTTTTTTTTGTGAGGTATCTTGTACTGAACCACATTGCTGGTGTCTAGCCCATCTTGCAGCAACCTCTGTGTACCTGAATTCCAGTAGTTTACTGGAAGATATCATGTGAAAGTTATTGCATGGTAGTATCCTTATTTTAGCTGGGACAGAGTTAATTTTCTTCCTAGTAGCTGGTATAGTGCTGTGTTTTGGAATTAGGATGAGAATAATATTGATTGATAGCGACAACTAAAACATCAGTGTGTTAAGTAGTGCTTATATTAAGTGAAGGACTTTTCAGCTTCTCATGCTCTGCCAGCGAGGAGGTGCACAAGGAGCTGGGAGGGGGCACGGCCAGGACAGCTAGCCCAGGCTGGCCAAAGGGATATTCCATACCATACAACATCATGCTCAATGTATAAACTGGGGGAGTTGCTGCTGGGGAAGGGGCTGGGCATCGGTCAGTGAGCAATTGCATTGTGCATCACTTGCTTTGTATATTCTCTTATCAGAGAGTTACTATTCTCTTTTCTTTTGCTATCCTGTTAAACTGTCTTTATCTCAACCCACAAGGTTTTTTTTCCAGATTCTCTCCCCCATCCCACTGGGAAGGGGGGGTGTGAGCAAGAAGCTGCGTGGTACTTTTAGTTGCTGGCTGGGGTTAAACCGCAACAGGTACAAACAACTTATGTCCAGCATCATGATGCTGGAGAACATGAAAGGGGATGAAAGAACAAAAAGCAATTAAAGGAATCTCTCCCCTTTCCCTTTTTTAGGGCTGAATATGTGCTGGAGATGGGCAGCGAGCAGAAGCATTGTGCTGTGCTAAGTTCTTCTGGGTTTAGCGAGTGATCCTTCATGTAAGCTTTAGGACACACCACCTTATGAATATTAATCTACAAAATGAGTAATTTCAATAGTTTGAAAAATCCTGTTTACATTACTGACACAGTTAGTAAGAAGGCATGAAAATGAAGAGGCAAAGAGAAAGAGCTTAGCATTCAAACCCTAGGCTTGACAGCAAGAAACAAAAATTACGGGCAACATAGTGCTTGAAAATGAATCCTGGTTGGCTGCCAAATGTATTTTTCAAAACAATGCCTAATTGCCTCAGGAAATGCATTGATCAAAGGCTCCCAGAGGCCTAAGAACTGTTTGCTTCAATCCACTGAGGCAGAGTAGCGATAAAGACCTGAGTAATACAAGGAGCTACGTATGTCCTTGAGACAAAATACTTACATGGGAAATAGAAAAGGATACCCAACTATAAAGCTCTTAAATTCCCTGAGCAGCTTATTGACAGCACTCTTGGGAGAGATCAAATAAGAAAACACACTACTCTGATCATGAAACCAGCAACAGACATTAGAGAAGTTCATGGATCATGATGTCCAAATTGAGATATAGAAGGTGGCATCAAGAAGAGTATCTCTGTGGTATGGCCCGGGTCACATAGACAGCAAATCAGGCCGGCATGAAGAAATGATCGGCCTATGCAAGGGCTCTGGAGACCGGTATAACCTGAAATGCCTGTGACCAGAGCCTGAGGCAGAGCATGATGAAGAACTCAAGAAGAGTTGGGTCTCTTGATGTGTACATAAGGCTTCCTCCTGTCAGCGCATCAGCCCAGGGCCTCGGATCTGGCTGGAGGCAGAGCCCACAGCACTAACCAGCCCAGTGCTGCAGGGAGGGGACCCTGGCAAGGTTTGCTGGGGTGCAATAACAAGCCCCGCACCCAGCTTCGCGCACCCTGCTCTCGGGCACATGTCCTCTGCCATTTGCTGGCATGTGACTGAAGCAGAAGGCGCTCTTGCCTTACATGGCTTGCTCAGCAATCGATTTAATCCACAGCACATCTCCTAACCCTCCTTTTCTCGCGTTACATAAGCTTGCCAGGGCTGATGTGCAGTTGCTAAGCAGTAATTTTGCATCACTAAAAAAGAAATCCATGATTGCTAGGTTCATTAGATGTTTTTTTTTCCCTTATTGCAATATGATTATAGCTATACTAAAAACATTGCAGAACATTCATCAGCATGCAAAAATTAGGTCAGGAACAGAGTGAGTATATCATATATGCCTTTTAGGAGCCTTTACTTCTTCCTTTGCCATTGGAGGGGGAAGGGCAGGACAAGTTTGGTGTTGCATAAAATCATTAACAGGTTTTTCCATCCTGTCAGCTAATCTGGCATAAACAGAAGTTAGCATTCTCGTTTCAGGAGGCAGCTTGCTTCCCTTATCCCAGAGCTCTTATAAAGCCTCGTCACAGGCTCCCTGCGTACAGCCCCAGCACTCAGCGTTTTTCCCTCTGCCCCGCAGTCCGAAATGGGGACGGTGACGCATCCTCTGGCAGGGAGCCGGCGGCAGACGCAGCCGCTTCCAGGGAAGGAGCCCTGCATGCAGGCCAGGGACACAGGGAGCACACGTGCTCCGAGGGCCGCACGTGCCCCACGCCACGCGTAGTGCATCCCCCACTCCGTGGGAGCACCGGGCATTGCTGCGGGGCTGCCGCGATGGGGGGGTGCTGTGCCCAGCCCGCCTCCGGCTGGGACATCGCTCCCACTGGGTTGCAGAGGCCTGGCCTGGCTAACAAGAGGTCAGGTAACCTTGTGCTAAACCACTGACCTAATTCACTGCTGGAGTGTTTTCCTGACATGCTGCAAGACTTTTTTCCCTTTTCATCCTAAAGCTCCTAATTATGCCCCCAAGCACTGTCCTAAATATCTTTTTCCCCCAATAGTTATGACATTTAACTTTTGCTAGGCATACATTTTAGCAGTTATCCACTGCCTCCGTAATTTTTAATAATTTGGCCTTCCTATGTCCACATTAAAGACTTGCTTTCCCCCATCCTGTGCAAGTTCCTTGACTGCTACCAACTTGCAGTTCTTGCCAGTTCCCCTCATTTCTTCCTTAGAAGTCTGAGGAAAAAGTTTTTCTCAGTTTAATCCCTTCTTTCCCATCTTTTGACTGTGGCCAACTGTCTCTTGAGAAGATGTCGGCAGTGAGGTGGCCCCAGCCCCACGCTGTGCTGTAGAGACCTACCCTGCAGCACTGGCAGCAGCAAGGTCAACTCCTGAGCTAGAGACAGCATGCATTCGCCACGGAGAACAAATCAACTTAGCGATACCTGTTACTTCTTATAGACCTAGGTTATTTATTGTATTGTCATTTAACTAGTACAAATACTAAAAATACCGGCTTTTTACGTTTAATTAAACATTTGAATAAATGCAACTTAAATCATGCAATTGCTTATATGCCCACGCAAAGCATCTTCCCGGTTAGCAAAAAGAATTATCAAATGCACTGCAAAGACAACAATTATTTCTGTGCTACCTGCTTTAACTGTTCCCACTCAGGAAAGACCAGAGTTTCATTAGGATAGTAACAAGACCAAGATTAAAATGGAGGCTTTGCCTACACACTTCACGAAAAATTCACAATTAAAGAGACTCCAGGGATTCAAAGTCAAGCAAATACTCCATTGACAGTTGGGGCTCCCCATCCCACGATTCCCATCCCTAATGCAACAGCTGACCCATGTATCTGATCTGAGACGTGTGCTGCGGGGGCCAGTTCAGTCCCATGTCAGGTGGGCAGCGTGGTTATCAGACACTGTCAACCTTAATTAGTTGAATATTGAGATTATTTGTTGTTAAACGTATTCTGAAGCTTTATCATCACTTGGCATGTTGTTTCCAGCTCATCAGAATCTGAGACTTGGGGAAAATAAAGTGGGCTTATTGTGGCAGGGACTTGGCAGCCTGACCTCTAAGCCTCCCTGCCTAGGAGCTGTGGTAACTTCTCATTAGGGAGCCCTCAGGGGAGGAGTGTATAGGCATTAAGGAAAAGTTACCTTTCTGGAGCTGGGCTTTTGGGTGTGTTTTGGGGGTTTTTTTTGTTTGGTTTTGTTTGTTTGTTTGTTTTTAATTACTTTGTCAGCAAACTGACTTGACTGCTCTTCTGTCAGCAGTGGGACCCCATTTTGGTTTTCTTCTTTCCTGCAGGACCTCCATGATCCTAAGTCACTTGTTCAGCTCTGCTGGAAAAAGGCACCTCCAGCAGTAGACCAGTGCTTTGTAGTAGCTAACAAACCTCGTTTGCCCTGCGTGCACTGGAGACATCGACTATCCCTGGAGCGAACCTAGGCTTGATGTTTCGTATGGTTTTCCTCGGACTCTGCACCAGCCTTGCACCTCTCCGTGGCCATCGCTGCTTCTAAGTGCAGTTGAAAGCATCAGTAAAGCGAGGGAGCCGCTACTACTGCCAGCGGCACCCATCTGAGACGGAGGAGTTGGGTATCCCACACACGAAGAAAAAGTAATCAGCCAAATTACTCCTATTTACTACATGCTTCCTGCTCTACGCTTCAGAAGCGGGATTTCACTGACCTGATTCAGGTTTGCTTGCACAGCAATGGGGAGGAGCAGATGCCATTTGCTCGGGTAAGCCAAGCGCTCCTCCGCTCACCGGCACTGCCGAAAGAGACGGGGTGCCACCACCACAGCCAGAGCCACCAGGCAGAGCCCTGCCCTTCTCCGGCTGTACCCGGTATCAGCTGATGCTTCAGTCCTACTGCTGGGTGCTTTAAGAAGAGGATGCTTTTGCCATGGCTGGCTGAGGTGGCATCAGGCAGCTGGGACAAGCATGCAACAAGTGATGCAAACACTGCAGCGCAACGAGCGGGTCAAACCTGCGCGTGTCAAGCCTTGCCAGCATTATTTAGAAAAAAAATCCTATCTCCTGATCACAGACCTGATGATGCCAAGGAGCTGAGAGCTGATTGCAGCAACTGGACATTGCAAAGGGCCAGCCAGCGCCACAGCATCACTGCGAGGTACCCTGGAAGGGAAGGCAGGGCCGATGGACGGTGTGAGGACTGGGATATGCAGGGCCATTAGGCAACATGGGAACGAGGAAATGCATAGCATGCTGTCAAGGCAGCAGGGGGAAACACAGTATGTTTAGGAGTTGGCTTGGAACGAGGTAGCAGCGAACATATGTGGCTGCTGGAGAGCACAAGGCAGATGTGATCGGGAAGCATATGGGCCATTGCTCTCAGGCTGGCAGCAGGGCAAGTCTGTGGTCAGACACTTCCAGCTGTGTCAGCTCATCAGGATAAATATAGTGATAATGTGCACTAATTAATACAGGAGTTATAGCAGCAAGTCACTTTTAGTACTACAGAAAATTTGAAAAATCCCCCCAAACTTCAGATCCTCTCAACACCTCCCCCGCTCTGCCTCTCCAGCAGCCCCAGCCCAGAGCAGCGCTCCCCACGTGCTTACCAGCATGCACCCCCAGCTTCGCCTTTGCTTCTCCAGGCCCCAAATTCCCCATTCCAGGGGAGCTGCAGGAAAGCTGCCTTCTCCCCACTCCTCTCTGGGCCAGGCACATGGGAAAGGGGTGGGATACAGGGAGGCACCTTATTACTGACGGGAAGGGAGCACAGCTGGTTGTGATCACCAGGGGATTCTTCCTCCTCCTCCGGATGGTATTGGCTGCCGCAGGGGAGGGAAAAGACAAACCTCCAAGCTGCCCAGGCAGCCTCACCAGCTGCTCTCCTTTGGGGCTGGTGCTAGGGAAGGTGCCCCATCAAAGCATCTCCTACTCCTAATGTTTTGTTATGCCTTTCATCCCTGCAGGTCCCACATTCCCTCCCTCCTTTCTTCTTCTTTTATTGCCAGCTGGGCCTTTTGTCCCTTCTTGCCTCCCTGAGGGCAGCTACACCACTTTTCTGGGACCTGCTGTTTCTTTCTCGCATCTCTTTTCTACCCCTGTTTACCCCGGTTCCTCCGCTCTGTCTCGTGCCGTGGGGTTCTGCCTTCCTTGGTAACCAGACACTTCCACGGTTCATCAAAATGACAAGGCTCCAAAGAGCTCCTCAAAAGCTTTGAATTGCATCAATGTGCCCTTTGCAACTGATCGTCTCTGACATCAGTACGCTCCCACGCACAGGGCAATGCAGAGCGAGAGCCAGGTGGGAGACACGGAGACACAGCTCGGTGCTCCCGGCTGCAGCTGTGCCGCCAGAAGCTCTAACAGGAGAGGGAGCGTTCGGAGTTAGGATGGTTACGGCACAGAACATTCTAATAATGCTAAACCAAACTGGCTGGCGTTTTTTTTTTTTTTTTTTTTTTGGTCAAAAATTGTAGAAACCAAGAAATTAACATTTGCCAGGACTGCAAACCATCCCAGAGTGGAATTCCAGGTGCTCCCACCCAGAGACCGCTCCTGCCCTGGGGCAGGTGTCCCTGCCACCCGAGGAAGCGCTCCCGGGGACAGATCATGGCGGGCAGAGGGGCTCCATCAGAGGGGCTGCGTTAGGCATTGCTTTATCAGAGCAAGTACGGAAATCATGCATAAGTTTTGGGCATTTTCCCTTCACACGGTGTCACGGCTGAACCCCAGCAGGCAGCTAAGAAACCTTTGTGGCGCAGGCCAAAGTGCTTGCACCAGAGCTGGACACCTTAAGGGCAAAGCAAGCGTTCTGTGAACCATTTGCATTCGAAATTCAGTGGTGTATTCATCTACCCCGGGCAGCTACAACTGTCTAATGCTAAACTGCAACTCCGGTTCATATATAGGTAATGATAACTACATACATATATATAAAATATGAAGTAGACAATACTTTTTTGGTTTGTTAAAGAGTTCTGAAGCACTCCTGAGAGGCATCGAAGAAAGAAATTTTCAAATTAAAGAGGAATTTGTGGGAACCTTAGCAAGTGTCAAGCTCTGAAGTATTTACATCAGAATGGTGTTACCAAACCCAGTAAAACCCTAAGTCATTTCTTTTAAATCAGAGGTTGTTCAGGGTTAAAGTGCCAATGGAAACAATGAAACAAACAGTACTTTTGAAACATGTTTGTTATGTAAAACTAAATAGCTTAATGTTAGAGTTCTAAAAGCAAAATTTAATAAATTAATATATGCATGCCAGATAAAAATACAAAATTACAATTGAAATAGCAATAATAATAAAGGAACACTGCTCAGCATTGCAGATTTCACTGCAACCACCATAAACATCATGGAGAATTACTTAAAGTAACATTTAAAATACACATTTTGTTTCTGTTAAAAACAAATTACTATATGATGAAAAAACTGAAAGAAATCCAAGAAGAAATCAGCCCCAAAAGTGGCAGAGAATGATATGAAATGTCAATAAACTGCCAGAGGCTCCATTTCATGTAAGTTGTCCTTCTTTTTAGTATCAGAAACCAATTACATAGAACATAAAAGCAAATTCACAACAGGTTTACACGGAGAAACATGCTGAATTACAATCACAAACTATCCAGAACAAAGATGCTGCACCAGTTTCAGTTGTTTTCTTCATGGAATGAGTCTCACCAGAACAGGGAGAACAGGGAGCAAATCATGCAATAGCTTTAGGCTTTTCATTTCTTATTTCAACATGATAAACACCCAGGATTACTAGTACTGGAAAGTATGTGTTAACCTTTTTCAACATCAGCTGAATGGCACTACAGAAACGCAAAGAGTTCCTTCATTTTTATCCTGAATACATCGAAAGCTCTAGCAAATATGGAATTCAGCAACAAGAGCCATTAAATTACTTTAAAATATTCCTTCATCCATAGAACACTGTTGCTTCCTCTTTATTACAAAACCCCCAAAATATTCAAAATAAAATGTCTTCATTTTTTATAAGCATCTCCACCACAAGTCTCTGATAACGGATGTCATTCAATGCGGCCATCGCATCCAGTTCTGGCGCTCTCATAAGAGTTGGTCCAAAAACTATGCCCAGATTCTCTGCACTCATCAGATTCTCCTTTTCATGGAGCGTTACTCTGTAAATGAAAAAGGACAGTGTTTTTCACATTCCTTCCATGCCACACTATGCCTGCATATGCTTGAAACCCAGGGAAACTGGACAGAAATGTTTGCCTTTCCCCAAAGCCTAGGAGAGGCTGCCGTTGCCCGCGGATAGATACGGAGGCGTCGGGTGAAACACTCAGAAGGCAGCGAGTGCAAACACTGCGGGTTTAGGGTGGGCCAGGTGCCTCTGCCCTCCTACCACCCACCCAGACCATGTTTACTCGCAGGAGGGGATGGCACTCCACGGTGAGGGAGGGGGCTGAGGGGAGAATTCAGACAAATCAGAACAATTTTGCTTTTGTTCCTTACAGCAGCACCATTTGGAGGCCGTTCCTATGGGGAGCAGACCGTGTTTGTTATTACGTTAGCAGTTTTATGGTCGCTACAGATGTGCTATTGTGCCCACCCAGGCGGGATTCTGCCCAGGCTCCCTGGTGACGTGGCTCCACGCCGTCACAGTGGTCCCCTCTTGTGCACGCGACAGCAATGGGGGTGAAGCACATCACAGGTGAATTCCCCGCCTTTAGGCATCACGGGCTAACCGTGCCAAGCTGGGCACCTGCTCCCTCTTCAACACAAATTACGCCCTGTGGTGTGTATCAAAAAAAGGAACCATCGCTTTGGGGCGGCTTTGAAACTGCCAGGCATCTCATGTGCACGGCAGCCTGAGCAGGTGGTTAAACCTGTGCTC
>KL273261.1:0-43088 GCA_000699545.1 Podiceps cristatus | reverse complement strand
GTGTCCCTGCCTGTGGCAGGGGGGTTGGAACTCTGTGATCCTTGGGGTCCCTGCCAACCCAGACCTTTCTATGATTCTATGATTTTATGATTCTATGATTCAGTAGCCCTTCTATTGCACCTGCAAGTCTTAGATATTGCTTTTCCTGGCTGCCTGCACTATTACTCTGCCTGTGAGTACTGTCTGTACCAACAGTGCATAAGAGGAGAGAGGTTTTATCGCTGGCTGTTACATTCCTTAGACCTTTTCCATCTCTAGGGTCACGCTGCACACAAAGGTTGAATAGTCTTGCTGAAACATTTCCCAGCTTCTTCTCCAAGTCTGGACTTTCCAAGCCCAAAAGCTAGTCTCTGGATTTCTCCAAGGAATCCTACTGACTTCTTCCACAAAAAATGTCGTTAATGGTATGAAGGTAAAAGCAGATATTTTTTTGTACAGTGTTTACTATCACAGACTTTCTAGGAGTCCCCATAACCACTGGATCAAGCAAGATTTATACATCAGGAAGCAAAGTACTTTGACCTCCTGTGCTGTCTTCTCTGAAGAGAGATAAAACAGTAATTCTGGGTGTTGAAGGTGAATTAATTTCTTGCAGTCACATGTCAGATTTCATTGATATTCGTTTTCTAAAGCATGGACAACCCCTGTAGGACAACTGTGCATTCCTGACCAATAGACAACATAGTTTTATGGGTTTCATCATATTCTTCCTTGAAGGCATGAGTAACAGAAAAATGCAAAGACTGAAATACCTCATTCTGGTGGTGACTTCCAGATGTATGCTCCTTGGCTATGAACAAGCCTGGGTAACTGTTTCCTTGGCACTTGGACACCAGGACTGATGCACACTCATGCATCATGCGTCCTCATAAATGTGGGAGGAAACCTTCTGGCCATCAGCACTTGTGGCTTGCTCAATAAAGGAAGGTAGCTTTACATTCCCGATAGTGATGGAGTGCTGCATATGGCCGAAAGAGAAAAATCAGTCCTTAATCTCATAAGCATACTTTGGTTTGCATTTCATTTAGATTTAATTTTTATTACAAGAAAATGCATGTTTACTAAAAACCCTTGTGCTTGAGAAACGGATCTATCCACTTGGAGCCCTCCAGGGCAGCCGATCAAAGGCAGGCAGGAGAGCTGCACGCCTACGGTGGCAGCCTTCCTCAGAAATCCCAGCCTGTAGGCTGAACTCATTCATTACCTATACTTATATGATTATTGATGCTATCTTAATTAATTTTCCATTATTATATGATGTTTTTTTCCTTACATATTTTATTCATCAGTTTTACTGTGAACTGAGGAAACTAAGAAATCTGTGGGAAGAGGTTTGCTGCAGTGTAATGTCTGAAAACAGCATAGCGATAGAAGAGTTTTAATAAACAACAGCAAAGGAAATGCATTAATAAAGAGCACACATGTTTATGAAGCGTTAATGGAAAGCAGATCAAAGGAAAAGGGAAAGATGCTGTTGGATCTTTTCTTATAGCTTGCACTAGGAAAGAGAGACGTGTATCTATAGACAGCAGATGTCACAGGCTGCAGCGGCTAAAGGAAGATGTTTAAGTGGTTATAGCATTTGCGTTCATTTTTAACTCTTCTTCTTGGGGAAAACAGTGTGAATCAGGACTTAAACGTGCTTGTCTCTGCCCCTCTGTCCCCACCCTGCCTGCTGGCCCTCGTCCAGGTGGAGAACGTGCGGCGGTTTGCGGCACGAGCCGGAGAGGCCCGGCTCTGCCGATGCAGCGAGGCATGTCCCATCTCTCCGAGGGCTCTGCCCTCTGCCCCTTGTGTACAGCGAGGCCGGTGTTTCCCGGAGACATTGGGTCCATATCCAGGCTGACAAACAGTCTGAGGTCTTTGTGACGTGACTATTGCCTTGGCTCCGCGTAATGCTACCTGCTGTTTGATGAAGGATTTCTGCATTTGTGTAGCATTATTTGGCTTTGAAAAATTCGGTGAACTTATTTTGTACAAAATGTCTGGGGACTGAGGATTCTGATTTGTTCATTTTGTTTATTTTTGTCTCCTACTTTTAAGTTTGAGTTTTTAATGAAGTGATTTTTTAAAAATAAGTACTTCTAAATGACAACAAATCACTCATTTCAGTTAATTTCAGTCTCACTTAAAGTCTGCACACTTTTTTAACAAACTTGAGTTAAACAAACTAAAACCCAGATGATTTTCTCATTGCTTGAAGTGTGTTTTGTGAGTGCAATGCACATCTCTAAGTGCCCTTGAAAAATGGAAAGCATGGTATTTATTTACATAGCCACATACTTCCACAGCCAGCTCCCTGCTCTTTAGCATTCAGAAACTAGCAGTTACTGTGCGTTCCTAGGAGAAAATGACTGTAAGGAATACGATTCATTCCTGGGAGGAAAATGATAGTAATACAACATAATATAGTGGCTCCCTTTGGTTATATCACAAAAGATTAGTCAAACTACAGATGCCATTCATGTACAAAATGTACGTAACAAAATGTAATGCAAATAGAAGGATGGTTTATTGCCTAATTGAGGGGAAATGTGTGTCTCCATCAGCTTCCTTTTGTTTGCAAAATAGTGTGTCCTGGTATATAATCTGCTGCAGCGTACATGTGCTCCATGGGAAGTTCATACTGATAAGCGAAAGCAAGTCTTAGGCACGTTTTCGAATTGCTACAATATTATAGGACTCCTAGATGCTCAAGTAAAGTGTTATGGGAAAGGTGGAATCACAGTTCCTTCACTTGTGTTATTCTAAGCGTCAAATTTCTAAGGAGAACCCCACGTCTTCAGCTTCACCCCCAGCATACATCCTTCAGGCTGATTTATTCATGGGGACCCTGAGAAATTATGAAAGTCCACTGAACTCTGGCGATGGCAAGCAAAGCCATGCCAGGCTATGGCCTGAGAGGTGGGAGGCTGAGGACTTCGCTCTTCCCAGCTGCTTGGCGCGCGGCTGCCCCACACCTCCGCTGGCAGGGCTCTCCTGCGCTGGCCGAAGGAGCTCTTCAGAGAAGACCAGCTGAGCTGACCAAGCTCGTTGTTTGTGGCCCGGGAGAGGTTGTGTGACCAGCTCAGGGGCACCTGATGGGGCAGAGAGAAGTGTCTGGGGCTGGAGGTGAAGAGTGAGTGTCACCAGTGGCTTGGCCAGACCCGAATTTGAGGAGCTTCCTGGGGACAGAGAGCAGAAGACTGGGGCAGTGGTCCCACTGAACACCGCAGCGTTGCTCCTTCCCCCTGGCAGTGAAGAGCCCAGACTTTATTTTTAAACAGTGATACAGGTTTTTAATATTTTTAATATTTCAATATTAAAATATTTTTAAATGACAGTGGTCAGGATTACATTTCCTCTTTGCCTGAGGTTTTATGAAGGAACAGGTCTCTTCACCACAGCATCAGCAGTGTATGCATGTCCTTATTTTCAAAGTAGCAAAAATAGGGTGTTAGTTGTCCTTTGTTATCTGCAGATAGATAATTTTATTGCAAAACTATTACAATTATCACCCTCCTTAGCAAGAGTTGTAGTTGGTCTCTGCTGTTACCACCTGAGAAGATCTCTGAGGGTTGATGACTAACCTCGAGAGGGATCTGATGGATGGCAATGCGAGTGTTATGCCTGCGACCTGTGAGGTACGCGTGAGCACCCAGAAGACAATTAGACTGCTCCGTGTGATAAAAGAAGGCATCTGAAAAGACTCTCTGCATGCACCAAAAAAGACAAGGATTGCTACTTACATATAGCAAGTGACGAGTGTACCGAGTTGGCCGCTTAGTATTTATTCAAATAAAGATCTCTGACCTTTGAAGGCAGAAATGGCAATGTTAGCTGCCAGCAATCACTTAGGAAGATGCATTTAACAACGGATAAGGTTTATCCTCCCCTTGTATGTGTGCCAGAGTGACTTCTATTTTTTAAAAAAGGTGCAAACTGCATTTTGTGAATAGTGAGGGAATTCTCCGGGTCTTACAAGCAGTGGAGCGTGTTGTAGAAGGCTGTGATCCAGCTAGCGGAGGTAAGTGTAGTAGCAGTGTGATCTACTGCACCCGGCGATCTACAGATCTGGACCTACTGGAAAAATGTAGGCATATGGACCCAAACCATTATGCTCTGCACAACCAGTTTGCTTAACGGAACAGGCTGGAAACTGGATTTTCTCTTTTATGGGTAACTCGCGCATCTGATAAAATGTGACAGTTTCTAGCAGAACAAAATTCTGAACACAAATTTCAAACTAAAGGAAATATTTTGATAAAATTGGTTTGGTTGATTTTTAATACTAGAAATGTTTTTTTTGAAATTTCTGGATGAAAAATCTTTCAGGGGAAAAAATAAAAGTTCTATGAGGGGGGAAAAAATTTCAAACTAAAGGAAATATTTTGATAAAATTGGTTTGGTTGATTTTTAATACTAGAAATGTTTTTTTGAAATTTCTGGATAAAAAATCTTTCAGGGGAAAAAAAAAAGTTCTATGAGGGGGAAAAAGGGTTCATGGGGTTGTGCCGTTTTTCATGTTAAAAATTGAATCAGCCATAAAATTCCATTTGTGAGGTTGAACTATATATGTTTGCATATGGAATATGGGCCAGAGCAATCCCTAAGCTACACCACCAGTTTACCATTTCATAAAGGATTCATATTTTTCGTGAGGTTGGAGTGGGGTCCAACTGTATTTTGACATACTCCTTTTAATTAAAATGACAACATTAGACTATTCAGGCTCCTATTATCATATTTAAGGAGTGCTTAAGGAGCTATAAACACAACAGGGTTTGTATTACTGATATGATTTAACAGAAAATTACCTAACTTTCTAAGCGGTTCCTTTAGGTGTTTCAACGTGCTTCTTGGGGGTATTTAATAATTCTAGTACATCCCATTTGCTGCAGGACCAAAGGACATGCTTTGTTCTGATATTTATACAGCCCTTCGTATCCTGAATATTTAAAAATCAATTTTAATGCTTTTCAAATAACTAATTGTTCACTATTATCCTTTAATTCCAGCCTCCCTTACCCACCCCACTCCAATTAACACTCTTCAGTGCTTTCCAAACCTCAGCAAACCCTAATCTTTCCAAGCCAAAGAGGAAAATGAATCCCAGAGTGGAGAGAGACCCTTGGCCGGGCATCCCCGCTGCACAAACCTGTGCCACCTCGCCAGCCAGCAGCCGCTGAGCACCCCGCAGCACCCCAGTGTCCCTCCGGAGTGTTGCTGAGCGTTGTTGATGTAGTTGGAGAAGCAAATCCAGACCCAAGACTACCACCTGCCAGGCGAGGCATGGATGCAGGAGAGGGCTCTGCAGAAAGGGAGCTCAGCCTAGGTCCTGGACTTGAACTGGATCTGGGCTTGCTTTAGAGTAAACAAGGGTTTGGGAGATGAAAGAGAAGATGCTCTGTATCTAATAGCTTGCTTGGTCACACCTTTGAGACAAAGGGGTTTAAGTAAGGCATGATCTGGCTCCAGACATGGTTCAATTCTGTGACCGAAGACAACTATTGCACAGATACAGGGGCAGAGCTGGCCCTGGCCTTGTCCCGTGGGGGTCCAGTTCCCCGGAGACTTGAGCTTTCTCCCGCATTGGTCCCTTGTCTAGAGCACAAGCCTTATGAGGAGCAGCTGAGGGAGCTGGGGTTGTTTAGTCTGGAGAAAAGGAGGCTGAGGGGAGACCTTATTGCTCTCTACAACTACCTGAAAGGAGGTTGTAGCGAGGTGGGGGTCAGTCTCTTCTCCCAAGTAACAAGTGATAGAATGAGAGGAAACGGCCTCAAGCTGCGCCAGGGGAGGTTTAGGTTAGATATTAGGAAAAACTTCTTCACCGAAAGGGTGGTCAGGCACTGGAACAGGCTGCCCAGGGAAGTGGTTGAGTCTCCATCCCTGAAGGTATTTAAAGAACGGAGAGATGCGGTGCTTGAGGGCATGGGATAGATGGACTTGGCAGTGATGGGTTAACGGTTGGACTCGATGACCTTAAGGGTCTTTTCCAACCTTGACAATTCTATGATTCTATGATTCTATGACAAGTCTTTCTGTCCCTTTGTTTGGGTGTCTTCAAATGAACATAAAAAAGCATTCTTAAGCTCTTGAAACTGGACTGTTTTCTTGCTTTTGCATGTGAAAATCTAGATTAATCTCTTTACAAGTCCAAAATGATGCTTTAGTTCATATTATAACTGATAGCAGAGTATCTCCACATTTATTACAGGGGAAGTGCAATTAACCTAGAAAGCTGGCAGAACAGCTAAATTACTGTTTCAACACATTGCCACGGTCCTTGTTTTGTTTTGGGGTTTTTTTTTAGGATCATTGAAGAACAGCTTTCAGCTGAATTTACAAATATGGGTCCAGTGTCCTTATACAATTACCATCATGGTTTAGAACTGGATTGTGTCCAATATAATCTGAATAACTAGATACTGATGTCTAATTAGAAAGACCTATTTTAATTCTCCTTTGCTGACCTTACACGGCCACTCAGGGAGGGTATAATGATGCAACTAATATATTTTAACTCCCAGTGTAGCAAGGTTTTGGGCTAGGTTTAATTTTAGTGTTTCTGTTTTACTGGTGTTGAAGGAATACTGAAAGCTAAAGTGTTTTTAGGGAGAAATACCAGCAAGACAATTTTTTAGAGTCCAACAGTGAGGATTATGGTTGTTATGGTTACTAGATTAGCTATATTGCTACCACATTTGAATTCATCCAGAGTCTCGTCCCCACTGGAGGATGTGGAGTTCCACCTTACAAGATGCACCTCGGCAAACCAGTCCACCCATTTGTCATAATTCAGAAATAAAAAAGACCCACAATGATCTCTCTTGTCGCAATTGCTTCAGGCTCCCCAGCTGCATCTATGGGCTCCAAGTGTGTTACTGTCATGGCACTTGATTGAAATGGCTCAGAAATGGTACTTCTGTTTCCTAATAAATCCAAGAGCAGGATATGAAGGGTAAAGGTATAAACTACAAATCCCATATAAACATTCCCTTAGGAAAATATTTTCTCATTATTTTATGAAGTTCAGTGCATTTCTGACCTGCACTCTTATTAGCACAGTTGAATGGCAGCCTTTGAGACAAACATATTTGAGCAAGATTCCCAGAGAAACATGCTTTCAGCAAAAGCATCCTTTTTAGTTTCAGCGGGGACTAAAAGAGTCTGGCTGCAAGAGAACAGCCTGTGGAAAAGCTGCATGGAGAACAGGAGACCTCGAACTCGAATGTAGGTCTCAAAATGCTTGAAAACAGTGAAGAACTTAGGTGGAGAAATGCGAACAGGACTTCTATTGCTGTCTTCTTTCTCTTAATTAATTTCTTAACATGAAAATCCTCCTCCTCCTCTCTGTAGGACTGATCTGTCAGAAGGATCAATATCCTTTGATCTCTTGAAAGCAAGCCCTGTTAATACAGCCCTGATGTGCAAGGCTGGACTGGATTCCTCTACCTACATGGATATGTTTTCTTCTTATCTAAGGTATTTCATCTTCAGGGTATTGTTTTTCTCTCTAGCGATTGCTTTGCCTGTGGTGATTTAACTCTGCCTCCCGAGACGCAGCATTTCAGTGGTTTCACCGCTTCACTGATGCACAAGTATTGAACACTCCAGATGTGACTCCACCACCTTCAGTCCCTGGACTTAAAACTTGACCTTGCTGGTTCTGCTAGCCTCTCTCGTGCCTTCCTGTAGGTCGTAAATGAAGTCTTTACTGATTCAGTATAAAAATATGAATAGTATAGCACTTGTGGTAGCTGTCTTCTGATTTGTTTTGCATCAGCTGCGCATTTGCATTTCTGGGTGTACCCACACCCCTGTACTAAAAGCTTTTGGTAGGAATCGTATGCTTATGACATTAGCTGAGGGAGAACTGGGGCTACAACATTTCAAGTGGTGTAACGAGCGGCCCGAGGGATTAACTGCTTGTGTCAAAATAATCTGTTGCAAATCAGGGAGCAATCAAACCACAGTGCTGTGAGAGGCCCCGTTCAAAGGCTTCCTCCTCACGTACATGCTGGAGTTGTTCACCCACGAACAGAAAGCCGGGATGCTGGGACATTACTCTGCAGGCTGATAAGATCCATAGTGGGAGGGAAAGTGAGAAACAATGTGTTCAGCTAAACCAACAAGCAAAGTCAACTCAGGAACCAGGAGTCTGTGTTCAGAAACACAACTGAACTGTGAATGATGGTGAGGAGCCAATGCTTCATCTCTTAGTTTAAGAAGCATCATCTTCAGAAGCATAGTTGCTCTCTGATCATGAAATCAATAGAAAGTAATCGCTTGTACCTGGAGAGGTGCAGCCCCTGCTGACAACAGGCTCTTTGCTGCTGCAGAAGTCATCTGGAGGTATTGACTGGTAATTTGTTCCTGTAATTTCCCTTGGGCAGTGGAATTAGGAAGGCAAAGAATGAACAAATTAGAGAAAGGGGGCATTGAAGATGGCAGAGACTTTGCTTTTTCAGCTTCTTACTCTTTTCTCACTACTTTCCCTTCTAATATGATGGTGGCTCCATTGCTGAATGGAAACCGAGGGAGGGAAACATGAAGAAGGAGACTAAAGGGTAAATCTTGCAAAGAATGATCCATCCCTGTGGAACATAGTGAAGCATGTGGGTGTTCAGCACATTGCAAATCAGGCCCTAAGGTGTCCCAAACAAACATGTAGTCTCATAAGCCTGTTTGTGTTCCAAGAGGGGTACAAAGTGCAGAAAAGGCACTGCAGTTACTAACCAAATGATCTGGTTATATCACATCTGCTTATATCACAAATAATGTTCAATGTCATTGGGAAGCTGTTGTTATAGAACCGCTAAGTCATTATAGCTGTTTATCCATGATTATTACAGTGTATAAACCCCTAAAGATACATATGTTTCAATGATTTTTAATGTGTCTGCAATGTAAAAGACTCTATGTATAAAAGTTCATATTGAGGACATCATTATATATAGTGGCTTAACTTTAAGAATCTACTTAAGTCTTAGTGATTTCTCTTGTAGATTTAATTTCTGAACTCCTTACAAACTGCATTATATGATAGATCAGAATGATGTTCTTAAATCATATGTGTAAAGCACTGTTCCTCAGCTATACCCAGTGCTGTGGGACCTTGTTTACTTGAGTTTCTGAGATTTACTTGGACAACAAACAAGCTCCAGATCCTGCATCGGATAGGTGAAGACTGGTAAGTGTGATTTAAAAGTAGAAATAGGTAAATTACTCTACTAGTTCAAATAAAATAAAAAAAGTACCACTGAATATTGGCTGATACTTAAAAATATCTCCACCCCCAAAACTGTAATTCTGCCAGCTATGCTCTGTGAAAAGAGCAATTGATTACAAAATAAAAGCTGCTAAAAGATGGTGTCATCAGGGATAGGGCTTTATGCGACTCAAGCTTGAATGATGGAGTCAGAGGAATGCATTTTTTTGTTTGACCACAGCATGGAATCCCTAAGTATGGAAAATGCAACGTGATTCACTTTCCGTGAAAGCATGTTAAGTAAAGGATTTGGGAATCCATTCTACAATAACTGTAAAGCCAAACACTTGAAACTGGTATTAGAAAAGATTTTTGTCGAGTAAATCCATTCCCTTCCCCTCAGCATCTGGAATGATATTTTGAAAAGAGTTGTTTTCTATATCGAGATACTTCTCCCACCCTGAATGGTTTCTCATGCTCCTTGGTAATGGCTATGCCTGTGCTGGTTTTGTTCATGGCCATCCATATTTCCATTCCAAGGTAACAATAGCTTAGCTATGAAATACCACCGCAAGTTGAAACTGCTGCAGGCGTCGACTTAGAAAAGTGTTCCCGATATGCAGAAGGAGAATTCTTCTTGTATGAGTCATGAATGCATACATAAACTGAAGGGCAAACTTTCTTTCTTGTTTTATTGGAATCGCAGGTCACTGGGCTTTGACATGAGTTACTCCCTTCAGTGAGTATCGATAGAGTTGACTCTGAACTTCCACATGGCTGGTGCTGCTCCAAGCACATAATTTATTGGTCTTGTGCTATCTTCTTCAATGCAAGGCAAACTCCTGGCATAAACAAAGGCTAATCCTTTGCCTTCCCAACTGCAGGAGTACATAGTTGGCTCAAATATGTAAATTACAATTGATTTTGGAAAGAGTTATTTCTGTCTTGGTGTTCTGAGGGTACATAGTCTGTAGTGAGCTGTCAGACGATGCGAGAGGCTAGGCTTAGTTCAGGCAAACCTCAAACTGATAAACTCTAACCTCAAGGAGGATTATTTTACAGATTTATGGCATTCCCATGGCAGCCTTGATCGTTTGGATTGACTGAGCTGCCTGATACACAAACACAGTTTTAACATCTCTGGCAGCAGACATAGAGGTTAACACTCTCAGTGTGCTGTATCTGTTCCAAGGCATGCTGGTGAGACAACTCAAAAAAACAAGTGTTTCTTGTATATAACGTGAAATTTTGAAACCTTTTGGTTTACTGCTTGTTAAAGTGCCTCCAAGTTTAATCGATCCAAAAGGCACAATCAATTGCAACTCATTTTCTTGAAGTCGTGATCATGCTCTGTTATATCACTAAGTTTGGCTTTGGTGTATTTTGTAATAAAGCCACAAGTAAGATTAGTACTGAGGAAAGTTCTCATCAAGCAGCTCAATATAACCATATAACTGTTGAATTCTCCTCACTGAGCCATGGCCAGTCTTTTATAGTTTTAAAGTCTCAAGACTTTCAGCAGCACCTCCTTGGTCTCTCAGTCTCCTTGCAGGTGTAACTTCTGTCACCTCTTCAAGGAAGTGGGATCTTCAGGTCCAGCTGTCCCTCACCCTCCAAAGAAAGACTGAGCACGCTCTGTGGAGAGACCCTTGTAACTTAGGTGCTCTGTCACAGAGCTTGAACCCTGGATGTTCATCATGGGTTTGTGACAGTAGGAGCAACAGACCCCCGAGGTTTTGCAAAGTGTTCCAAACCCAGCCATTCATGGTTTAGTCAAAACAATAAAATGAGGTTTTTTCCCTGCTCAAGTTCTCTTCCTGTTCTGAAGGATTTTTGGCCACAAGTCACAGTGCTTTGACAAGTCCAAGATCACCCATCATCTATCCTCAGACTCCACAAGTCCTGTCTGCCATCAGCTTCTGTTTTTCCTATGTTGTTGATACAGCAAAAAGAGCTCCTTTCTTCTCTGAATTTCTATTTTTCTCTGGTAAATCCCTCCCGAATTCCAGTGGTTCTGCACTTTTGAACAACTATTTTTACTCTGGTGGGGGTGAGGTTTACTCCCATAGAAGAGAAGTTAGAGAAAACAGAATTTTACATGAGCTGCACGTAGTTGTTCTCCCAGGCAAGATTCATTGAGCTACTAGCATTCCTTCATGCTGATCTATACATGGGCAGACAGGTTCATGAGCTGTGTGTAGGTTCCCGAGTCACACAGCAGAACATGCTAATGATACTGTAGAGATCCTGCTGTTTGGACTAGATTGCTTGGGTATCTGGGTATGTCTTAAGGTAATCCATTAAAGTCAACACTTCAATTAAAAGTGAATTAGCATGTCTATTACACAAGGTTGCTCATTTGAATAAGGGTTTGGCCTTTCTTTAAAGTATACAGCAGTTGCTTTCCAAACCAGGCAGTATAGCTAAGGTGAGACAAGGGAGAACGCCCTAGGGTTCTTGCCTCACTTATATGATGAAAAACTGGTGCAAGGGGGAATATAGCAGAAGAGGCAGCTCCTGTGTGTGTTCTGCTGTAGCTCACAGCAGTCTAATCTCCAGAGACACAAGTCACCTTCAGTTACTAGGACAGTTGGATTTGGTTGCTCCAGCTCAAAAGTAACTTCTTTGGTGCTCTTTTAAATTCAAATTTTTAAATTATTAGTGATAATATGGGTTAGGTAGTTTTTCTGGGATTCTTTTCCTCTCCTGAGTTTTCCTCGTTCTGCAGGGCTGGTTACAGCACAGGGATCACCTTCCTCTGATTGCGGGTTGTTCCAGCTTTAGCTGATGCTTTTTTCTGGTCAGCAACTGGAAGCATAAATAAGCCAAGGCTCAATTTCCATAAAGAACTGAAGTAATTTTTTTAATTAAACTATTTCGTTTCTCTCCTGAAATCATTGTTCAAAAGAAGCCTACCATCTGCAGAAGATAAGACATTATTTTACTCCAGGTTTCAGGGAAAAGAGAAGATATTTCCAGTTCTACAATTCCAGTTAGCTTTGAAATGCAGTCAAGGACAGGAAAGCTGACACAAAATCCACCAGCTGTTCAAAGGTCCTGAGATCATTTTTGCCTGTCTTTTCTCTCTTTGTCTTAATAACTCTATTTATTTTTAGGTGTCTAGATACTTCTGAGTGTTTACAAAAAAATCACATGAACAGATGAAGGCGAGGGAAATAAAGTCCTTTGACTGACGCTGGGAATTTTATGCAACATAGGAATAGACTCATCTGTGAGCAGGGATCCTTTGTCTCTAAACTTCAGAATTTGTTAAATATTTGACACTATATCCTCTAAGACTTGCAGTTTGCCATCTGTCATTCATGCCAGATCATTGCTCGTTTTTACTATGATCATTAGTTGTTACAAAACTGAGCCAAGGTAGCTACAGATTTAAGAAGTGCAGGTTAGAATGTAAATCAGTACTATACAGAGTGGTAGAAATTTGCAGGAGTTACTTATTTTCAGCTCTGAATATTGGTAGAAAAAGGTAATACTAGTTTTCTTTAAAAGTACTTTGGGCTTCATTCATGTATCTTTCCTGTTTAATCTTTCAGTTTTTTAATGGAGTTGTATTTGTGATTCCTCTTATGATATTTTTTTTTTTTTTTTTTTTTAACCTGAAAAGGTTAGTTTTCCTGTTTCTCTCCAATGGATAATACGAAAAGGCACCTCTTCTTCTGTGAATTGGGAAGTTCTGTTGGGTAAAACCTGGCAAGTGCTGACACTCTGGGCAGCAGGTTTTTGGCAAGTGAATTGTTATCAGAACAACAAGAAAGTGAACAGCATGTGTGTTTGAGGAGCTGCTGAATATGAAACAGCTGGGAATCATTTGGGTCAGCAGTAATTGAATAATCACACCTAGTTTAGCAACCTCGAAGGTAGGTGTCTGATCTTAGCTGGTGGCCCAACATCCCGTTAAGGAAAATGAAATGGAGAGAGAAAACACTGCCATAAAGGGTGTCTACACTTATTGCAGCTGGAAATGAATCACCATCTCTCTTCCATTGATTATAGGACACCTTGACAACTTACTGAGATCAGATAGCTACAGCTAAAGAGGATGAATCCCATTCTCTCTCTGTTGAGGCATATTTGACTCAGCCGTCTTAGAATTTATGTGAACTCCTATAAATGAAAGGTGATAATACACTGCTCCCCCTTGGTGTCCAATGATGTAGGCTTTAAAGCCAGAAGGGACCATTTGATCTGACTGTATGCCATGGGCTGCTGAATTTCTGGAGCATTTGCCATTCTGGACCCAATACCCTGGTCTCAAAGTAAAATTTGCATTTTGGACTAAGATGTGTGTTTCAAGAAGGCAGATCGAGGCTTGCTAAGATGATTGGAAGAAATGGAGACTGGTGAGCATTTTTGGAAGGAGGGGAAATGGTCTTGAGCATTTTGCATGAATTAACTCTTTTTGTTTTCCTTTCATTTGAGTTTGTCTGGCATTAGTTTACTGCTATAGGCTTTTTTGCTGCTTGAAAAAGGACCATTCAGCATACATTTCATACCTATGAATGAATTCATTGCTCTTTGTTTGTTTGCTTGTTTGTTTTAAATTTCAGTTACCTCTGCAACATGGTTCTGACAGGTTTGGTTTACCGGCCATATCTGAACAATGGCTGATACTCATTTCTGTTATTTTATACTTCCATATACTCATGGAAGTGCTGACTCTAAATGCATTTCATGATTTACCTGTAGATAGCATGGGTTTAGGTCTCTCATATGTGAGATTCTTCTAGTTGTTATGTCAATTCAGTCTCGATTCAGTTGCCTAAATACAGGGATCTGGTACTTTTTTGTGTAACTTTCTTGGCCTCCAGAGCCAAGAGGGTGCTGGTCTTCCCTAGGTCCTGCACCCTATCTGCTAGCCCCATGTGAATGTCTTAAATACTATAAATTGTCTCAAGCACGCTAGTTGCCTATGTTTAGAGAGCAACTATCCCTTACTATCATATAGCACCAGCTTTTTAATCGTTATATCATACAGCCCTTAGGTACGAACACAGTGATTGCATTTGCCCATTCTGAGATGTTACCATCTGCCACCCAGTGAGGCGGGGAATGATTACGTGCAAAGAAAAGGAGATTAGCTTAAACCGCCTCGTTCTAGCCCTCTGTTAGGAAGTTATCATCTGCAGTCTTTAGAAACAAAAGATTTTCTTCTACTGTCTGAGACTTCTGATGTAAAATTACAAAATCCTCTTTTACCAGACAGGCAGTTTCACTTTGTGCATATTTGGGAAATACGTGGAAGGAATAACACTTCCTGCTCTCTAGGCAGTAACAGCACCCCCTGGGCTGTCTTGGCTCTCCCACATGGCCTAATAAAACAGAAAACTAAAAAAAAAAAAAAAAGTGCAGATGGGGGCAGGAAGGACTTTTGGCTACCAATATAGGATGTGGGAGAAGGGCATGCTCTGCTTCAGCTTCCTTCCCTATGGCCAGCCGGGGCCGTCTGCTCTGCATCCCCACACTGCCTTAGTCAGAGTTCGGCAGGGCGGGAGAGAAAGGGGTCCAGATCTTGGCGTTTTGCGGTTTGCTTTCTCAGAGGAGCAAAGACAATGTACATCACTTCCTTGCCCAACCCCCAGGTGCACAGCATCTTGGGTATTCAGAACTGGGGAGGGTCAGGGTCTCCTCCTGTCTTGTGCCCTGATATACTCATGCAGACCAAGTCATGATTTATAATTAAAAACCCATTTATTTTAGGAAAATTGCAGTGCAGAGCATGTTTATTGTTTTAGCTATTGCCCCATGTGATTTGGAAAAGATGTGTTTGCTGTTAGTGATGATTATATGGTTGATACGCCATTTGCTGACTGGTTTACATTTTCTGATGCAAAGGCAAATATCAATCAAGAATATTTCTGTTTCTAGCTGATGTAATACTTCTGGCCAGTGAAGATGGCATAAGATTTGGTTGGCGTGGTGCATCTTTTCTTGGGAATGAGTGTGAGTGTGCAGTGCAGCTGAAGCAGAAGAGGGAATATCCAAAAATAATTTTCAGTGCCAAACTGATATTTCAGAGTAAACTCTAATGACCACTGAAAAAAGCTGCTATAGAGGTAAGATTGGATTAATCAGTTATGTCTAAATCTAGGAGCATGTCGAGTGAAACTAATATAAGCCCTGAATTAACTCCTTTGCCTTTAGGTCCTGGCCCCATCGCAGCTTTTCAGCATTTCTGGCTTGAGGAAGGCATTTAATAAGAGGTCGTGCAGCAGTTCATGTTTGGCTCAGATTAATACAGCTTTACAGAAAGTTCTGTTGAACCTACATGCAGAAGTTTCTGTGGAAGAAATGCATTTGTCAAGTGCTATGTAAATCTTGGTTAGAAAATTTGTAAGATATGCGTTACAATGTTCATTAAAGGGAGTTTATAAGAAGGATGAGGACAGACTTTTTAGCAGGGGGTGTTGCGACAAGATGAGAGGTAATGGGTTTAAACTAAAGGGGGGGAGATTCAGACTAGATATAAGGAAGAAATGGTTTACAATGCGGGTGGTGAAGCCCTGGCACAGGTTGCCCAGAGAGGTGGTCGATGCCCCATCCCTGGAAACATCCCAGGCCAGGCTGGACGGGGCTGTGAGTGGCCGGGTCTCGTTGGAGATGTCCCTGCTAAGGGCAGGGGGTTGGACTAGATGGGCTTTAAAGGTCCCTTCTAGCCCAAACTGTTCTGTGATTCTGCTGCATAAGAAAGATAGATGGAAGAAATATTTTTTTTGGACTTCAATCTCATAGAAGTTACAGCTGCATGAAAGGGCTAACCATAATAAAAACATGCTCTATGAATAATTAAGTCAGAGAAAGGATGTTTATCTTTTGTATACCCATGGATAATATCCTATGGATACCATGCATGATAGGGAAAAATCCTGTTGATTAATGTGTGCTATATTTCTCCATTTTTCAAATGTTTCAATGCATGGTCTATTCATTGATACATGATCATGAAAGTATGAATGTAGGGAGCTCTGCCTCTCTGTTCATGTACTGTAGCCTTAGCAGTTCTGTATCTGGACAGTCTTCAGCTGTTTTTAGAAATATTTTCTACTTGAGCCTATTGGCAGAAAAATAATTTTCCCCCCTAAGGACAATTGAATATTCTATGCAATATCTGGAATTCTAATTATTTATGTGCTTCTAATACTTGCAAATCAGATATTAAAGTCTAATAGACATGATTTTCTTGTCGTTAACTTTTTTAACATGTGCAAAATCAGGGCTTCTATACTGATACTTTAACAAATGCTATACTCCAAAGATCTCATTTCTATTCTTCCATGAATAAGACTAGAACCTTGGTCCTAATTTTTTATGCAGTAATGTCCTCAACATTAAGGGTCTGATTTAAGACCACTTGAAGCCATTTTTTTTGATCCATTTCAATGGACTAGCTGAAACAACTGTTAGCATTTCAGGAAACCCACAGGTTACACAGCTGAATTTGGCAGCATGTAATTAATTACTGAAATTCAATATCATATTGCACAATATTTGGCTCTTCACATAAGAAAGCAGCAGTTTTCTAATATTTCTATACTCCATTTCAAGGCACATTTTAGAGGTCATTGACATGAACTAGAAGAATGTCTTTCATTATGTTCAGAATTGACAGTGTTGGTTGTAGTTTGTTTTTTTTTTTATCCCCGTCAGAGAATAATGAAAACAGCTGGAGTTAAATAATTATAACTCAAAAAATATTCACTGGCACATTTCCCTCTCAATATGCTCTGTCTTGTGGAAACGAGTTGCATGGTGCAAAGACCAAGAGCAGTTGTGTAGCAATGTTTTGGAAGTTTGAGATGGAAAATCCCTAACCTCTGGTCACACAGGTAATCATAGAATCATAGAAAGGTCTGGGTTGGAAGGGACCCCAAGGATCACAGAGTTCCAACCCCCCTGCCACAGGCAGGGCCACCAACCTCCTGGCCTAGATCTACACAAGGTTAATCTCCAAACCAGTAGACAGTACCCTACTGGAAACAGTATTTAGCCTCATCAAGTCACAAATACTTCGGTGGAAAATGCCCCATTCACTGTTAGACTGAAAATCTAAGCAGTCAGTAGACTGACAGGATATCTGTTTGATAATCAGTCTAACAAGCATGCAAAAGCCACAATAACTTCAAGTCCTTGACAAATTGTTGTCTAGTGGAATTTGCAATTGGAATGGTTGAAGGGCAACACATGAGAAGAACAGTCTAAGGTTTGCAGTTGCTCCAAAATACAAAGTCATAAAATACTTTGGAGACTGGCCTTCTGATCTGCTAAATCTCAGCTTAGTGACTCACTCAGGAATGTTTTGAAGCTTATATAGTATATAACAATCAATCTTCTCCCCAAAGTTTTCTTTGCTTCACTTTTACATTCATACATTTGTATGATTAGGGCTGTCTGAATTTCATTAAAAAATGACTTTACTGTTCAGTGTTATGCTGGTTGTCTGCTGAAGACAGGATAATTAAAACATTAGTAATTTCTGTTGTAATGAGACTGAAAAGGAGGAAAAGTAGGAGAATTATTGTGATTTTATATCTCCCTAGATAGCCAGTTTTATGTTTTAATTTTGTTCTTTAGGACAGACTCAGAACAATGCTTTTTATCTAATCTGCGGTCAAGTATTGAATGAATCATAGTTGCCCCTTATTGATCAGTTGTTTGATCATCTAAAATGAATAGAAGTCCTTCCTCCTCAGAGTGAAATATTAATAAGTATGAGAGAAGAAAGCAGGATATAGCCTGAAACCTTATTGCTATAGCAGCGTACTGCCAGTCCTGTGAACTTGCACATCTCAGTCCTGTCACTCGAGATCCAGCTCTAACACTTGCATTTTCACCTTCGGGCTTGTTTGCTCCGTGGCAAACTGCAGTGATCTCAAGAGAGATGCTTTGGCATGAGCTACTACCCAAAACAAAAGAAAAAAGCATTTTATTTTCAAACGAGAGGTGACCTCTGGCTGGGATCAGAGGGAAACTGCAAGACCTGAAGTAACCTTGTAGATAGGATCAAGTCTTGCACTACTTCATTTTGTACAGAAAAAAAAAAGTGCTATACAATAAAATAAAGTGGATGCAAGGAATGGATGGGGACGGTAGATGTAAAAGAAGACAGGAAGATTTTTTTAGATATAATTCACCATAAACTTTAACTTTCAGAAGTTATTTCTTTCCCCAGTTGGAAAGAAACATCTGCCCTTTTTACATATAAAATCCTATGATTTAAAGGTTTTGAAATACAGTTTTTGATCAATGTTTCTCATCTCAGATAGGTACAAAACTAAGCACATATTCTGCTAAGGCTGTGGTTGTTAGCGCTTTGGTGGACTGCGTTCATCCCATGGGGATTTCCTAAAACCCTGTCAATCTGCGCTTCATGCTGCTTCCACAGGGACAGCTCTCTCTGATGTCCTTGCTGTGCCTGGTTTTCTTCCCTGCCGTGAAATGTCCTTTAAATCTAGACTGCACAGTCAGGTACTGAATTTCCAAAGTTTTCATTTCTCTTTTCTATATCATCAGGCAATATTTCCACACTTCATGGTCCTCAGACTGGTAAATTCCTTTCAGGAACTACCTAAGACCTTTGTGATCAGCAAAGCTGTCCCACAGCTGCACATCGCCTGCCTCTCCACCGCGGGGAGAGGGTGGTCCATGGGGTAGGCAGCATCTCCAGCGTGTGCGGGAGGCAGCGCTCCCCACCGTCAGCTCAGCCTGGAGCAGGGCTGAGATCTGGAGTGTCGTGGAGCATGGAGGTGACCAGCTATCTCATCTCCCACTCAGAGTTACAGCACATGGGTGGAACCAAGTCGTACGGTATCTCCACCTTGCTTTCCTCAGTACATGGAATATATTAGAGAATCTACATGAAATCCTCAACTCTACACACAATACTTAAACAACCTCTAAAATAAGATACACTTTCATTTGGTAAGGAAGTAAAGGTGTGAAAAATTCTTAGATTGTATGATGAATTGGAAATAACTGGAATGAACTGGAATAACAGATAACAAAGTGAAAATGGACCAAGTGAGAATAAGACAGATAAAGGGAAATATAATTCATTTGGACCTGAATTGTTGCCTGAAATGTGTTCTTCACAAGATTTATGGTTTCTGTGGCTGAACCTGTAGTCCACATGAACTGCTGATTTCACATGCACCTCCAGGTGCTTTCTACAGCACAGGGTTGCTGGAGCCAAGTCCAGCATGTCCAAGGGGCTCTCAGTCAAAATACTGTGCCATGTGACTGAGAGGAAGCACGCCAGGAGGCAGTGGGATCCGTGTAAAGCAAGGAGTGGGTTATCTGGACCCTGGCTATTCACTGGGTGGATTTTTTTCCCTCTAGCTGGATGTTGGAGGTGACTGTCTCCATGACCTCTGCAGTTCTACACTCCATGTCCATGCAGCTGACTATTCCTGCCCAAACGTAGTGCTTCATACTCATTTTTTCAATCCCACGCTGTATTTCTCAGACCATTTCTGCAGTTTGACAAGATCCTTTTGTATTCTAACCTTGTCCTCAAACTTCCCTGAAGCCAGCTCCAGCTGGCTCTTGAATGCATTTTTATATCTAATTTTTAATTCTAATCTATCTAATTTTTATTTCTCATCTATCATCCGGGCCCAGCGCTAGATGTACTGAATGGGGCAAGATCCTTCTACTCCAAATCTTACTATGTAGGAAAAGTATGTTAGTGAATATTGCTGGTTGTTGCTGAGAGGGATTTTGCACCTGCCTCATAACATTTTCATCTAGAGAGATCGTATTTGTTAGTTTGTTCAAATGAAAGCCAAAAGTCCTACAGTGTGTGTGATACTTATTGCTCCTCCTTATCTTTAAAGCTTGTTATGCAGTCTGAAAAAGACATCACATTTGCTGTGATTGATTCTCAGTAAATCCTTTAGCTTTACCAATCTCCTGGTTTACCGATCTCCTTTAGGTCTTTACAAATGGTTTGAAGTTACACTGATAGGTATAATTCTTTTGCTCCCTTTTGAGACCCCAAGCGTGGCTGCAGCCATTCTCCAATGTGACAAAAAAAGTTTCTTGCTAGCTTGTGTCTAACAGAGCACAGTAAACAAGGCATCTAATTAGAACCCTGTTTGAACTCTGATCTCCTGTTCTCACTCTCTTACTAGCAATGAATGTTTTAAATTATGTTTTTACCAGTGCTTTGCAGTATAATTAATGTTTTCCTGACCTGATTTTTGTGTGTACCAGTATCACCTCTCACCTTCAGTCCAGCAAAGAATTGTTGTCTGCCCTGAGAATTCAGAAATTTGGAGTGGTTCCTTGTGTACTGAATAAATCAGAAAGGGTGTCTTTATGTTTGTCCTTAACGCGGTGCAATCTTCATTCTGTCTGACCTTTTCCCTATTATCTTATACCTTCCTCAACTCGTTTACCAGCTTTTCAACCTCCTCATTAAATGGGAAGAATTGTGCAACTCCTGAGAAAAGGCTATGAATATTAAGAAATGCTTGAAACAACACATCTCTTTCAAAGAGGAACTGGAACTGGTTTACAAGCTCTGAGAGTAGTGTGGGTTGACGGTGTACATCCTATTCTCACTTTAGGCTATCATGTCAAATTCCCAGGTAGTGAAATCTCATCACAAGGTGGTGGCTTGGAAAACATCATACAAGCTTTGCTCTCATCAAAGAGCAGGTGTTTTCTACTTTTGGTTGCTTTATGTTCTTTTCCCTGAGAGATATAAAAGAATATACTGTTAGACTGTACATGAAATGTGCATCTGTGGACCAGCTTAAAAGGAATCACAGAAGAAAACTGAAAAAAACAAGGGTTAAGAAAAGAACAAGAGAAATCAGAGGCAAACAAGTAAAATAAATGTAGGAGGTAAGTGTAAGAATCTTCCTTTCTGCCCACGTTCCTGGTAACAAACTTACCGGCTGCAGACCAGGGATGGGCTAAAATAACCCCAGGAGAAATACCACTGACAAACGAAGGCCAAGGGGTTTGGAAAGGCAGGTTTGCCCAGGCTGTGCTGTGACGTTGGGGCTCCAGAACACGTTACAGCTCCTGCCAAGAGAAACACCAACACACACGTGAGTGTTTGGTGGTGAATAGCCAAAACGCACAAAGATCACGAAGGTTAATACAGGAAATATAAAGAGGAAAATGGAGTGGAGGAGAGAATAAAAGGCTTAGTTATATGCTGGCTGTATGATTTCGTTTTTTTGCTGAACCGGAAGCTGAAGAGTCTGAACATGATACACAAAGATTTAGATCTATTAAAAAATTAAATTAAGCATGAGGAACGTAAGGCCTGTGAGCTGCTGTGTCCTGTGGTGCTGCTTCAAGTCATTTGCAATCACACTATTATTAGCAATATGCACTAATACCACAAATATTTATATTAATACTTTCCTACATGCATTTGAGAAAACTATTTAGATTTCAAGGAAAAACTTTCCCAGTGTGCATTAGTAAGTACATCAGAAAAAGGGCAGAGAGCCCAGCAAATGTACTGCTTGATTCGAATGACATGGTGAACAGTTTAAAAGCCTCTGAATGGTTCTTTGAACCAGGAGACCTAGGCAACAAAGACATAGAAAGTCTGTCAATGTTTTATTCCAGGACATGATGTTCTTCTATTGATAATAATAAACATATGGAAAATAAAGTTATTAAAGGTTAGGTGGAAAACTATTCTGACAAGGCATTCTTTGCAAATGTTACCTAGCCTCAGCATTTCCAATTTGGGTATGAGGTTTTTATGTCTCTTTGACAATAGCATAAAAATACAGATGATACATGTATTAAGATTTATTAAAGAGAAGTGCAGATGGCATTTTAGACAGAAAAATTTATTTTGGTTATTTGCAATTAAGGTGCAAATTAAGTTAAAATGGACCCAATCTGAAATCAGCATCCAAAGAAAAGAATTGGAATCTAGATTCAAGTTTTGGGGCTTTGCTTGGGAATAAGACCCCATCTGATGAAAATGTGAAAAGCTCTCAGTTCTTGCCAAAATTAAACTATAAACCAGCCAATTCATAGCAGTTAATGAGAATCATTACATTTTATTGCTTGACTTTTCTCTCCCTCTTTTTGTCCCTTGAATCATTTAAAGGAAACCTATTTGAAAATGGTACATTGAAATCAATTGATTAAATCTGATTGTCCTTTTGTTCCATTGGTTGCCAGTGGAAACAAGCACATTTAAAAGGAGCCTCCGCTTAGTCTTTGCAGTCTATCTGACAAAAGCCAGTAGGGCTGATACGCATTCAAAAGCAAAATGTGTCCAGCTGTTAGTGTTTTTCTAATGAACAGCTTCTCCATTACACTTCTTTCTGTCATAATCTTGGAAAACACCAGGGTGTTCTACCCAGCTTTTAAATTGCCTGGGGGATTTATTTTGTGATTGTCACACAGATTAGAAACCCAGGTGATGGGATGGACCCAGGTGCCTCTTTGCAAAATGATTTATGGAACTGAATTGCAATTGAAACAATGAAGGGTTTTCACAACTCTTCCTTTGAAATCTTGTCCTGGTAGCCAAATATTGACAAAATAACTCTCTTCTCAAATTCAGGATATTCTTTGTCTACTTTGTCAGTAGATCACAAGAATCGTCCTTTAAACCATAGGCTATTTGCCATTGTGAATGGGATTCTGCATGAGACAGCCTTGATTTTTGTTGAGTTTCTATGTAACCCTGTGGTCAGCTATCAGAAGAGAAAATGAACAAGTTTGAGGAGAGGAAGAGGAACAGGACAGCCGGTAAAGCGATCAGCTCTCATCTACCATGATGTTCAGCTAATGCCACTGTGGCTTCCTTTTTCTGATTCATATAAGGCCAGGACATGCAGACCCTACTGAAGTATACCCATTATTTCAGGTCCCATTGCTGAGCCTTTCCCTCTGCTGGAGGACAGGACCACGTTCTAAGATATCACTCAGTTTTATTTAGTTGCAAATTGAAGAGGCTTCTGTTGCAGCAGTTGGATTTGGACCAGGCCCTCAGGAGGAGGTACATGGGCAGAAAACATAGATACTCTTTAATGTTTAGCTGAATGTATTAAAGGGATTATATAGTACAGGGTGGCTCTGTCAGCTGGAGGCAGTGCCTTAGGATTTCCCTTCAAGTTCTGTTTCCTAAATTTAAATTACCAGGGAGTAATGGAATGGGTTATCCTGATAGAATATTCCAGATTTGTGTGGCTTTCATCTTTTGGTCATAATAAAAGTTTTTATGGACTACAGACACTAAGTACTACAATTATTGCATAAGTGAGGGCCCAGATTTTTGGCAAAACTTTTGATGAAACATATAAACAAGCTCTTTTTACTTCTTTAGCAGTCTAAACTCTTTGCTAAGATCACTCAGTTCCTTGCCGTGTCAAAGTCAGATGAACTTGGGTAGAAATTTGATTTTGTCTCTTTTAGGAAATAAAACTATCAGTCAAAGATTAAAGAATAGCAGTGCTTTGTTACCTGGATGTGCCACTTTGCATTGAACACGGCAAGACCCAAGGTAGCCAAGCCACTGTTGTAACCATGCAACATGGTAGAGGTCCAGGCAGCGTTGCCACTGTGCTTCTGAAAATAGGAGCAGCAGCAGCAGCCTTGACAGCGTGAATCTATTTAATTTCAGGACTTACTGTGCTTGTTGAATGAAAAGACCAGTGTTTATGCAGGCTGTTATATGGCATTTCTTGTTCTTACTTGGCATTACTCATGTCATTTGCTTGTTCCCTTCAAAGACTTGTAGTGACCTGTTTGAGCTGAGGGTACACGATGGGAGGAATCTGCTCACCAGTGAAGTATGTGGCAGCTGTCTGAGGGCACAGCCTATAAACTGCGGGCACAGGAGCTGCAACCAAGAGAGGAGGTTCTCACCTCAGCTCTGCTGACGTCGATGAGGCTTTGTCAGGTTGTGTCATGCCGTGCCTGGCCTAGAGCTTTGGTTATAAACAGGATTGAGGAGGTGCTGCTTAGAAGAACAGGGTCATTATCTGAACGATGCTTCGGCTCTGTAGGCATGACAACACTCGGGAAATTTAAAGTTAATTGAGGAACATGAGCTCAGAGCACTAAACTCACTGTTCTAACTCCTGTGTAAGCATGATTTCCTCCTTATGTACAGTAGATCTGTCTATATGGATGTGCACGGAGCAGGGCTTGCAAAGAATGACCATCATTTTAAGAGTGGAGCTTGCCAGGCACAGGGCAGGCAGGTGTAGCTAAGAGGGAAAACAGCTTGTTACACCCAAAGTTGATGTAAGCAAGGATGCCCAGCTGAACAAGTCCAAGTTCTGGGCTGCAGGAGCCACTTTCCTTCATGAACCCTCTTCTGATGCTACAGACGTCCTTTCTTTTGTAACACTGAAAAAACTGTAGGGAGGAAGAGAATAGGAAAAGAAAAAGGTGCTCCACCTTAATCCTTTGTTCCATGAGATCATCTAATAAAACACTGTTGAAAACCCCTGTTTGAGAAGGGCTCAAATCCCATCAGGAGAGTACTCGGGCTATAAACTGGACTACCTCACTGCTGAGGAGATCCTAGTCCTTCCTGTTGATGCTGTTTCAGCTTTGAACAGTAATAACTCCTATGCATTTTAAGTCATTCCAAGTTGGAACAGTGAAAATTGCAGTTGGATGAGACTCAGATAGTTACAACCACCGTGGGTTGAGCTCAGGATGATCACAGCTGCAAATTGCTGCTGGGAAGGTGCAGGCTGGACATTAGAAAAATTTGTTCACGAGGAAGGCGGAGCACTGGGACGAGCTGTTCAGAGAGACTGTGAAATCCTTGGAGGTTTTCAAGCCTTCGTTTAAATGAAGTCATTGCCGAAAGGGTGTTCGTGGGCAGTAGTCTTGCTTCAGGGGGAGGTTTTATTAGGGACCTTTAGAGGTCCCTTCCACCAATAATTCTGGGATGCCGTGAACAACAACAGCCTGAAACTCAGGAAAGTTAGACATATTATGTTGTTAATACCTTTGGTCCTGAAAGGTTTAGCATCCTGGGGTGAGCTGCAGGTGCAGGGGAGAGGAGCGGAGGGGAAGGCATCAGATGGCACCCATCCGATGGGAAGGGAACTAGCTGCAGCGGTGATGGGCCCCCAGGAGCGGGCAGGTGCTTCAGCGCCTTTAGCAGGAGGCTGGGTGGGTGATTTGTGAGCAGCGAATTCACCACAAGACTGGGGGGTTTCTTGAGAGCATGGGGAGGAAAGAAATTACTTGTGGATTTGAATTGAATTTAGGAAACAGATTCTGCTGGAGGGGGAAAAAAGGAGGAGAAGGAATGTTAAAAACATGTTCCTCCTCAGCATTTTGGAAAAGCTTCACTCTAGATCTGCCCAAATATTTAATTTTCATGTAGCTGTGTGGGTTTTTTGGTTTTTTTGTTTTTGTTTTTTTCTCAGAAAGCAACCTTGGCTTTCTGTACTGACATGGTATATTTTGATGAAGGAAGAAAAGGTGAAGTAACCCCAGATGGGCAAAGCATTGGCCAGGATAAAATTTTTGTAGGTTCCTTTTTGTTTTACCCCTGTCAAATCCTTTTTTTTTTTTTTAAATTTTTATCCTAAGCCAAGTTTTTAGAATAATTTTTTAATTCTTCCCTCAAACTGAATAATCCATTCTTTAACCAGCAAGCAGGCACAGTCATCCTGCCCGGCAGCGTACGAAGCTGCAGCTCCCGTGGACATGTACTGCCAAGAGGCAGCTGCTAATTGGCGAAGCTGAAAGCTGCGGGGCTATGCCTGCAGAGTAGGAGTTTTTATCCTAAGCCAAGTTTTTAGAATAATTTTTTAATTCTTCCCTCAAACTGAATAATCCATTCTTTAACCAGCAAGCAGGCACAGTCATCCTGCCCGGCAGCGTACGAAGCTGCAGCTCCCGTGGACATGTACTGCCAAGAGGCAGCTGCTAATTGGCGAAGCTGAAAGCTGCGGGGCTATGCCTGCAGAGTAGGAGGGGGTGGATTTGAGCAGGCGGTTCAAAGAACCAGCTTCGTGGACTCAAAGAGTCCACTCTGGAGCTGCTCCTTACACCTACCAGAGGAATACACTGGAAATAGGTATTCCTGTATGCAATGGGCCTTCTTGGAAAGATTCAAATGCTGGGATTTTCAAAGGTGTGTGATAGACTGATATTACAAGAGTCCACTTCTGTAATAATTTTTTAAAAATGCATGTTATTCATAGAGCTTTTGGCTAACTATGGATCCATTTAAGGACTTCATATGGTTCCAACTCACCCCTGTGATGGCATTCAATAAATAAATCCAACTGGTAGGAAAACCCATGCTTTTTTTAATAACTATTTCCAAAACAAAACAAAGCCCCCCCCAAAAATCTAAACCAAACCTACATAGTTTTCATAGTTATTTCAGATATGTTGCATTGTTAGCAGAAAAGTTGTACAGAAATATGGGCCAGATACAGTCTGCTGTCACCAGTAGGAATGTTTCCATGATTATCCGAGGATGCGGCCTTTCCTCACCTTAATAGAAAAACTGCATAGTCGCTCTGCCGTGTGGCAACCTCTTTTTATGCTGAGGAGAGTGACAGACAGAGCAGAAGCAGAGGCACACAGAGAAGAGACAGTCTGATGAGAGAAGTGTGTCTTAATTCTATGCATTGTTGCCTGATTACCATAGCCTGAGGAGTGAAGCATGCTTTTAGCCAGTACAATGGACACACACGATATTCTTGAATGGCTTCTGTCTAGCTTTTAAATGTGTCAATACTTATTCCAGTTTTTATTTAGGAAATGCTCGGCTGCTGTCCCTGTAATTTAATTTCACCCCTGAGCCTTCATCATCACAGAGCCACTTATTCCAGGTTTGACCTGAAATTGTGCTTGTGACCCAGGGATGTCGCACGTCGTTCATGAACATCTTTGCCAATGGCTCTAAGTAGAAGTAAAAATTCTTAGCAAGATACACAATCAAATCCCAGGCAAGAAAGAAGGCCTGTTCCTCAGACACAAATGCGGGGTTTGACTCTTAAAGCATAGAAGAAGGTTTAACTTTCTGAGGAGTATGTTTTCCTCAGGAAAGAGGGGAGCTTTCTCTGGCTAATTGGATGCTGTGTACAGCACAAGCAACCTTAATCATTACTGCAAGCTCATAAATCTATGTAAGCAGCAGAATAGCTTCTAGAAAGGCAATCAACCCTTAAATCTTAAAATCTTTAGAAACATTTTAAGCAACAGAGAATCCATATTCTCAGAAAATAGCTCTAATGTCTAATTAACTTCATATCTAATATTTTATTAGATTATTTTTAGTGTGAGCCTTATTTTTAGTGTGAATTCATCCAGCTCCAGCTCTGGCCTCCAGCTGTCATTATGTCTTTGGTAGATTAATAATCCCTCCATTATCAGATGTTCTCTTCGTGCCTGTATGGATTGGAACATCTTCACCTTTTAACCTCCTCTTGGATGAACTCAAATTGAGCTCCTTTGGGCCTTTCATGAGAACAGTGAAGCCTAGGAAAAGCAGTATTTGTTTTTCTGGCACTTTCGAGAGGGTATTGAGGAACTGAGAAAGAGCAAATAGCAAAGCAAATGCACAGCATCCAGCCACGGTGCTATAAATGTCAGGAGTGAGGCGGGCACAGCCAACAGCCTGGTGCAACTGGGTTTTGCTGGCAATTGGAGGGAGATGGGTACTCTGAGAAGGGCAGGTTACCTAGGGAGCTGATGATGTGCCTCAATAAAGGGGGCATTTTAGGCCTGAGCCGTGGGGCCATGCAGAAGGTGAACAGGGCTGGAAAAATGTTGCAGCCAGGGACTGCAGCTGAGCCATCAACAAGACCTATGAGAGCAGACCCTAAACTGGGCTTCGGCTCTGCTGCTAATGAGGCTGGATCATTTGCCGTCCAATATTCTTCTCCCTTGGGATAATATTCCTTCGGTATGTGCTTGTATACCCGAGGCTCATGCTTGAATAGCTGCCTTTAGCTGCTCTGTAGTAACTATGCACACCTACAGCCTTAACGGTGACTGTGAGACAACTCGCTTGTTCTCAGCTTCCTCCGAGCACTACTTAGTTATATCACAAGATTGAAGCTGGTGCACAAGACAGTTTTGCGTTTTACAAGCGGTATTTTGGGATCTGTGGCCATTTGTGCCCCTACGCTCCTAGCCACGGCTGCAGGAAGGCTGGCTGGCATATGTGCAGGCGTATCTGGTTTTCTGTCCCTCTGCGATATGTGCTGTTGTTTCACCCTCTGGTTGTACCTCTGCTGCGGCTCTGTTGGTGCCGACCTACCCCTTGCGACATCTGCACATTTTATAAAACAACCAAATAAACCTTTTCCCTGAGATGCTGTGATAATCTTTTACTTTCTCAGATATATGTCATCTACATTTGAGCTTGCTTTCTACAATGCATTGGTTTTGTGTATATCGTGGTTTTTAATCCAAATGCCGTGTACCAGTACATTAAATGTTTTGCAAAGGCTTATACATATTAGTGCAGATTCTTCATCAACCAAATTTGTAATTAATGAAAAATATAAAATTTATTTGTGTATGAATGTTCATAACTGCAAATATTTCCGTTCAAGAGAAAGTATATAAGGCTGATTAGAAAAGCCTGACTCAAGGGCTGTTGGAAGGGGGTAGATATAATGTGTTAGAAAGAGTGAATATGCTTTCTTAGAAAATACTCCCAGGCCTTGCGATTGTATTGGATCTACATTTGCATAACAATCACCTTGTCTAACTACTTTCCAATAATTTGCGTAGATGAAAGGGTAATTTTCATTTCAGTGTTCTTTGTTACTAAATTTGTATGGAAGTCAATAGGATTATATTTTTTAAAGTGCAAATGATTTTCAGTGTAATTCAGTCTCTATTTCTGTATTTATTTATATTAGTTTTACTCAAGGACACTTTAAATGCTTAGTCATCTTTTTGCAAAAACGAACATCCCTTTTAAACCTGACTATACCCATTAGACATAATTGTTATACAGAGCAGCCAGGATTTAAAAGAAAAAGTGATGGTAGGCTAATGTGGAAAGTGTGAAAGAACATGTTCCAGTGTAATCATGGACTCTTCAGATCCAACCTTTGAAAGGATGCCTATTGATTGTCCAGGGCAGTATATTGGTAAATCTGATTCTGAGCTTACCAGACAGCGCTTTTTCTATGGGATACTACTACGTGGTCCGTGACATCTGCCCGGTACTGAGCCTCTACAAGCTGTGGATCTGTCCTATCAAGCTTTGTGAAGGCAACTATCGCACGTTAAAGGTGAGTGCAGAGTCTGGTTGGTGTTGAGCACAGCACGATACCAGTGGGAGGAAAATAATTCTGCATGGCTAGTTATTCCCATTGCATTTATAAATAGTACTTGCTGTCCTGCACAGCCTTAGTCTAGCTAATACCTTGAAGAAACAAGAAAGGTTTATTGTCCAACAAAAGGGTCTGAAAAACCTTGCTAAAAAGTCCACTTATTTCTGGATGCAGATGAGCTGGAAGAGAAGGGGACAAAGGAGCATTAGACACTCTTGTGTGTCAGACACGCAAAAATGATTTTCTCTTTCTTATTTGTCTCATAGACAGGCAGAACTTTGTTTGCTCGTAGACGCAGTAGCTCTGTATTGCCAGTATTATGCCAATTGCTTCCTTTGGGATGCTTATAAGGCCGTAGTTGTTCACATACAGTGAATAGTCACATGGAGCCAGATTTCAAGGCAGTGAATACTGCCATGGCCTCAGTGAACCTCCACTAAAAAATTTGCTGATTTTTAACCCGGACCTCGTCTCCCTCTCCGTTGCCATGTGTGGAGTGGGAAACAAGCAGTTTGTCAGTAAGCTCAGCCAAGAGCTGGAGTCACTCTGTGGCACAGCCCATGTCAGCCGTGCTCATCTTTTCACAGCTGGGAATTGTGCATAAAAGGCTCTTTCTCTATCATTACTCATTGCCGCGTGTCGACTGAAGCAACCAGCGGTGCTGCATACA
Source organism: Podiceps cristatus (assembly GCA_000699545.1). Classification (NCBI taxonomy): domain Eukaryota; kingdom Metazoa; phylum Chordata; class Aves; order Podicipediformes; family Podicipedidae; genus Podiceps; species Podiceps cristatus. The sequence goes on along the minus strand of KL273261.1, from coordinate 12,943 downwards.
GGATGGACTCAATCAGCAGGGTCAGTTGTTATGAGATGGCAGAAATTTTGTACCCACTGGAGCTTTGTAGGAAAAGATCATTTCTGAGGATGACTGGTGGATGTGGTTACCACTTTCTGAAAAATAGGTATTTATGTGGAATGTAGCAAAAGTTAGCTGAATCTGTTGAGTAGCAATAGAATATGTATGGGGAAAATGTTAAAAATGTGAATGGTTCTCTCTAGTGACACCCCAAAATGAAGACATTTCAGGGCAACGTGGGGAAATGTTCTGGTCAAATAAGTTTTTTCCGGGAATCAGTGAGCAGTTAGTACAGTCTTCTGGATTTCAGTCTGGGGATCTTTATGGGAGCTGTGGGCACCCCTTGTGCTGCTTTGCAAACGCCTGCGTGTTTTATGCCGCTGTCAGAAAGGCACAAAGGACAGTCTCGGAGTCACGGTCTGTCCACCTCCAGCACCTGGGGCTGCTGCAGTGAGTTGGTTCACAGCCTGTGAACCAACCCTGCTTATTAATCATTTGGGGGTTTGCAGTGTGATTTTTAAGCTAGCCCAGTTGCCCAATCCAGCTCGCCAGACAGCTGCTCAAACACTTTCAGTGGCAGACCTGAGGGGCAGAAGCAAGTTGGGAGGGAGAGGAACTGGAAGCTACATCTGCTGGCTCTGCTATTTAAAGGACTTCTGTGTTTCAGAGCAAATCAGCTGCTGAACTCTAGTAGCAGCCTTGACATTACAACCTGGTGACTGGTTAGCTCAGCACAGGCATGTGGAAACTGGGACCTGGGCAAGTCCATAATGGCAAAAGGAGAAAAGTCTCTTCAGCTTCTGCAGAGCTGAGTACAGCCCTGGGCTGGGAGGCTTTGAAGGAAGGAAGTCATACGCTTGTCACGCAGCCGCCAGTGTCCTTGGCTGTCCTTGCCATGAGCTGGCAAGGGGATGGAAACTGAAAAGGAAGCTGATTTTTAAAAGATCCAGAACCCAAGCGCTTAATCAGCTAAATTCCTTGCCACCAATGGGGCTGGGAAGGTCAAATGCGTAACCTTTGTCAAGGTGCACATTTTTGAAAGGACATCTACTCTTTTGGTAGGTTGATAAATCGCAGCTCCACAAGCAAAACCTTCACTCCTGTACTTCTTCGGAATAAAGTGCTAATAAATCCTTGTTCTCGTACTACTTCAAAATAGAATGTTCTGTGATTAATAGTTTCAGGGGTAAGTGCTTGAAGCACTCTGTATGTTTAAAATACCAATTAGACTCCTGAGGCTCGGGCAAAGGTAGAGTAAGGACAACTCAGGAATTTCTGACTCCTAATGCTACTCTCCTCATTTAACCTCAGTCTGATGTTTTAATAGGCTAATATCACAAGCCCATTCTCCCTAACAGAGAAATTGGGAAATATACCTCTGTCTTGGTTTGTGAATTTCACTAACAAATATTTTAAAACAGTTATATCCAGGCTTTTACGGTGTGATTATCACTCTGGAAACAGTTCACATTGGGAAATTCATTGTTCCAATATTAACTTTCCAGTCATCCAGTAAATAAAATAATAGAAGTGCTGTTATGAATAGTTTTAAATTACAAATGAGTTTAAATTCCAATAAATTGCCTAATCTGAAATAAGTGGCTCTGCTGGGAAATGTGTGAATCTCATGTAGATAGCACTTGAACAAAAAGGTCAATGATGCAGTTTGTTATTTGGAAAAGGAAGAAGTTTTTTTAATAAATTTTGTGTTTCCTTCTAGTGATATATATAGCTATTAGCATTAACTATGAAAACTAAATCAATATTGTTTTCAGATCATATGCACGGAGTTTTCAGAAATATTCTGGGGTTTTTTTAGTTGTTTTTTGTTTTGTTTTGTTTTTTTTTCCATGAGATTAAGCTGCTGACCTTGTCAAGATGAACAATAGATGCAAGCTATTTCTAATTATTAAATTAGGAATTAATTAAATTACTGCAGGACAAACGAGAAGTGATCATTTTATGGACAAGTAAACACGGTAGTTGATTTCGGATGAGGCTTGTTGTGACTTACTGCAGTGCTAATGCTGGTGAATCACTGTCCAGCTCCACGCGGTTTCATGGCTGCCTTCTCCTGGGTTTTGTTGAGGGGGTAAAATTAGAAGTCAAAAATGCTCAGCTTGTTCACATGTTTGGTATCTCTAATGAGATGTTTAATCATTTGGAGAAGTTCTGACTAGCTGGTTAATGTGTTTATTCGTGGCATCCAGCTCCTGTGGAGAACTCTATAGCAACATGAGACTGAAGGTGTTTACAAGAAGTTCACCTGAAAGGACCTCAGCGACAGCGTCTGAGACTCTCCTGTGGGGATTTATAGCAGGAATCTTCAAAGAGAAAAAAAGGAAAGATTTGTAGGTTAAAATGAGCAAACAAATGATCAAAGCCTCTGAGAGTCTCTTGAGTTACTGATTTTCTGTTTTTTCTTAAGCATCACAAGCTTACTGCTCCAGGCAGAACTAATTAACTAATGAAGACAGGAGAGAATTGCTGAGGAAGGGATGGAGAACCAAAACTTATTAAAATTGAACAATAAGATATCTCTGTTTCATGCAATATCTATTATGTTGATCATTTTTAGTGACATCCCAACAGGTTTTTTATAATTCTGCAGAAATGTCAAGTACTGTAGGCTATAGACCCTCTTGTGCCTTTAACAGTGCTAAAAGATTTTTTTTTTCGCTTCTTCTGTAGGTTAAAGAAGTTGGGTATTTAGACACAATCTCTGCCAAAAAGATGCCACATTTTAATTATGCAGCTTTAGTTTTTAAGTTTTTCTCCTGATTGATAACTTCATAGGTTCAATGTAGCAAGCAGACTGTGTGGTAGAACTTGAGGAAGCAGAAACTAAGACGCAACCCATAAAGTTATCAGTCAGGCGATGGACTTAAAAAACAAAGCTGCGTTATTAAAATGTGACACGTTGTTGGCTGAGATTGTTTTGGATATGCGATGAGTGGAGATCGGAAAACAAATAAATTTGTGGAAGAAAAGCCCATGAAACAAGCTTCTTGGGATTAAACCACTGGCTTAAAAGAACCTAAAATGTTGATTGCTGGACGCCATCACAGGGAAAGCATCGCTATGTACCATTTCTGCTCCCCCTTCTCCCCAGAGATACTGCTCGAGAGAGGCTACTGGACTAGATAGGTTAGATAACCTAGTGCTGCTGTTCTCTGTTATGTGATTTAAATTCATCTAGTCATGGACTTAGCTTGTGACTCCAAAAGTCACGAACACTATTTAAGGGCAAAGAAGAGGAAGATTCGATCAGTGTTGACTTGTAGCTGCTTTTCCACGTTTCATTTGATAGTCGTAATTTGCCCTTTTCACCCCGTCTTATGGGAATATTTCTCGGTCCTTCCATACTGAAACCTTTCAAGTCTCATTTACATACCTGGATCATATTCCTAGTGAAAGTATCAAAAGCATGTATCATTCATAACAGATATATAATAGTTATATCATGTATCTAAAAGTTATATTCCATTAACTGCATGATTCTTCATGTTCTTTCTCAAATACTTTTTCTCACACATCACTGTGCCTCATTGCCACCCAAAATGATCCCTGTAGCTTATTTTTGAAGTTACTTGTATTATTTTCTTTTCCAAATATGTAGATATTTTGTAGATGACTGTGTATAAGTAGATAACATCTGTATAAAATAATTGGGCATCATATTGTTAGGCAGAAAGACCAAGCTTTCAACACCAAATTTTTATTGACTTGTAAAATTTAACAGCTGTGACAGCACAGTACATGTGTGTGTGTGGGAGGGGGTTCCTGTGAAAGATTACATTATTTTGGGATTAGAAAATCTGAGAAACATCTGGTTAACAAATGAGTCCCGCAATAGAGTTAGTTCTTCAGGTTCTTTTTTATCCCTAGCACTAACGTTAACTGTTCTACTAGATATTCCCAGTGCCAGTGAGTCCTCACTGGCTGTGGTTATAATGGGGAGCTGAGAGGAATGTGGTGAGCAGGTCATAATGGACGTGGGTGTGGGACAGCTACTGTGGCACGGGAAATGGAAGGTATATGTCGTACATTGTAGATGCTTTTCATGGAGCAACTTATTAGATGTCTGGGATAAGGAGGGCCCCAAGTTGTTTATGTGGCAGTCAGCAACAGAAAGTCTGGGGACTTAAGGGGAAGACTCCAAAAGCCTCATCATGTGCAGGGACACCGCAGAGCAGACCGCGCTGTCCCCACCTGGCGTCAATAATACCCTACAAGCAGCATGAGTCTCCCCCTTTGAGTCTTACAGCAGGATAGTTCCTTCTTTGGCTAATGTTGTGCTTCCACTTTAGTAACTTTAGACTTTTCAATTGGGCAGTTAACGCACAGTTAAACCCTGGGAGCCACAGAGCTGCACCTGTTTGTGGTAGCCGGCTTACGCCCTTTCCAGCTATGCTGTCAAGGGTGATGGTGACCGTTGAGCAGCAAGGCTGTGGCCATGTTACACAACTTGGAAGACTGTCAGGTTGATGCAGTGAACTGTAGGGGGATCTGTGCGGCTTCTTTCTCCCTCCCCTTTACACCAAATGCACACCTCCCCTGAGCCTTCCAGATCTCTTTCTGCCGTTAATGGACATGGTGTCTGATCTCAGATAACCTGATGCATACAAATTGCTCCAACAGCGTACAAGTGTCTTTTCCCATGAGAAGGATGTGAAGATATGCCGGTCTTTGCATATCAGGCTCTCAGAGCTTCGTTTCTGTTTTACCTTTAACAAATGAGCAAATGTTTGTGATTGTCTCCTCGAAGCACCATCAACATGAAGTATGTTTTTCACCTGGTCACAGCTTCTGTGATCTCTTTGCTATCTTGTTTCTTCTGCACTGCTTCTGCAGCATTTTGGTAGCCTTCAAGCAGTGTGTAATTTCGGTCATGTGAAAGAAGTCTGTATAGCAACCAACCAGCTAGACGGGGTGAAGGCAACTCCTGCTGAATATGGCAGAAAATAGAGTAACTCTAAGTGCAAAAAGCATTTCAAGTGGCTTAAAAATTGCTTTATTATGAATTATAGACTGCTTTTGCTGTCCTGATAATGGGAAACACCATCTACTGTAATTCATTGTAGTCAAGCAGCATTAACTTCAGAGAGAACTGGGACAAAAGGGAAACTGCTCCCTTGGTAATGGGGTATTTTGTGTGGGCAAGCACTGTAGCTATCCTGAATTATTTTACTCTGCTCATTCAGTTCTGTCCTTCTAGGCCCTTTTGATGTTGAAGTTATATATTATATAGTAAAAATTGAGTTAAAGAGTGTCTGAATAATTGAAGCAAGGAGTAACAAGTGTTAATCAGAGAATATAATCCTGACATATATTAACAGTTCTTAAACCAATTAGGTGCAGCAGAATAGTAAAATATCAGAAGCAGCAGAAAAATCTCACCTTTTCACAAATGGGGATGAAGGCTTTTTAAGTGTGAAACCAAAGATAGACTCCTTGAATGTCATTTTGTAAGGGACTGGTAAATTTGGGTACCAAATCATTCGACAGATGAATTTAGCTGCTTTTTAACTACCCTCTCTCAGTCTCTTGTCCCACCGACCCCACTGGAAGCCCAGGAGATAAATCTCACTAGGCTAAATTTAGTTCTTGCAAATACCTATGTCTGCCACAGATTATCATATTGTATTAATTGAGAAACTATTTTAGCAGGAAACTCTCATATTATGAAATGTAAATGCTGAGAGGGCATTACAGCTTACCATTTCATTTTGGATGTGTGTGTTCAAATTCAGTCAGGTCGGTATGCTACATGGTGCCATTTAATTTAAATTGAATTAATAAACAGAGTACATTAGCCACATCATTTTAATATTGTCTTGGTAAAAATCCTTGGCCTGTAGAAGTCAAGGACAAAACTGGACACGGTGGCGAGATGACATCATGACATTAGTTCTTGTGCAAAATCAATGCAGCAAAATAAATTGCTTCTCTCCTCCCTTGTCATTCTTCAAACTTTGAACCACTACCATTTGGACAAGCATCCTCTATGTTCTGCTTTCACTTATGGAGCAAAGGTATTGCAGAGGTTACTAATGGGGGTTTAGGATCTGTGTCTCTCTCTTATTATTTCTTCCTCCTGTGGAGAAATTTGCTTAGTTACTTTATATTTTAGTTCCTCATTTGCAGATTGCGTGGCAGCATTTTCCTCCTTCGAGTGTGTTCTGAAGACTAAAATTCCAAATTTGAGTAGGTCAGGTTCTCCATGAACCATGTCCAAGTGTGAGGAAAAAAGGCTAAAGTCCTGTGTGTATAAACCAGATTAAATTTGGTTTGTGGCCTCTATTTGTATACCTTCTCTCTTTATATATTTTCTTTTGCTTTTCCGATTCCATGAGCAAAATAATACAGCGAGTTGTCATTAAAGTGTCCTGGAAATTGGTTCAGAAAGAGTAACTCCCAGAGTCCACTGGTTTTGGCTTCCCTGGACAGAGTGGTCTGTAAAAAATGGCAAGAGCTGCTAGTGGTTTGCAATGCCCAGCTCTAGAGTGCTGTGATTTTCCTTGGCAATTTCATTTTGTTTCAAGGGAAAAGAGGCTCTTTACACTATATGGCTGGAAAACGTAAAGTTGTGGCCATTGCTGAAAGCTTTCTTTACCAAGACGTACACTTTTATTTTAGGTTAATTGATTAGTTATAATGATGGATGGTGAGGACAGACTTGGTTCATGGAGGGCTATTCTAGCCTTGCTGGAGCTGGAGTTTACCATTTATTGGTAAATAAATGGGCAGAACTTTGTCTAATGACTTGAACAAGTATATTAAGAGAATTGGACAGTCACAAAGGATCTTGGGAACACTGAATTCAGCTTCACTTATCCCTATAAGTTAATTTCAGTCATGGAGAGGTCTGTATTGAAGGATTTAGACATCCATGGTCTTTTATTTATGAGGTCTGTAGGGTCTATTATATTATCTTATAATTTCCATTCTGCCTCAGGTAAAATGCTGATTTCTATAGCACTCAGAGAACTAATAGTAGGAAAGATTTGTTTCCAGATTAACTAGAGGTGGTCCCACACTAGGGACTGTTCTGTTTTACATACGTGAGACTAAGCCTGTAGATTTTTTCTGTTTTCATTTTCTCTTTTCAGTGTGCTTCACTTATTTATGGCTTTGTGCCTGAAATTTTGCTATACTGCTGTAAATCATAGAAGAAATATTTGAGGGATTAGTTTTCCTGTTGGGTATAGACAGTCATAACTAAAAGTTTTACTTAGCTTGTTTATATCTGGATTTTTTTATAAGCCTTTTGTACAATTTTGATTTCATTATGGCAGTGTGTGCTGCATAGTCTGTCAGTGCAGATCCACAGGGTTACAGCCGGGCATTATGTAAATACTATATTTATTTTAATGGGAACATATTATTTTTTAAATATGCCTTTGGAGATAAAAGGAAAATTCTCTGAATGTAAATTTGGCTCTGCTGAATAGTCATTTAAAAAGACTGACTGGAAAGTGACATGTGTACCCTTTTTAACTTGTATAACATTGAGAGCCTTAGAAATTTTAGCATCATTCATGTTAACACATCAAAGTATTGCTGGTTGAACTCAAATCTCTCTGAAATGCTAATCTGCACCCCTAACTGTAGTGGAATGAACATACAGATGGTTCTTCTAATTACTTGGAGAAAGAAAAGGGGATGATTTCCTTTAATGATTTCCCCTTCTTTCCACACTGAAAGCTGTTCCAGCTCTTCCCTCCAGCTAATTTGACGATTAAAAGATGCCTTTGTCTTGCTTTCAGCTATTGAGGTTTCATCACACTTTGTTAAAACTTTCCAGCATGAAGCGAGGTGTGAACCCAGGGCTATGTAGGTTTGGTTCAGAGGTCATGTGAAGGGGAATTACAACCTTGAGTATTCAAAACCAAAATGGGAGGGGTATTTTCATCATCCCATGTTATTGCACCAATGGCAAAGATGGGGGTGTAGGATAAAAATAGGATCTCGAATCTTAGATGCAGAGGGCCATTATCAGGGAATAGACCCCAGGTATTCAGGCTCCAGACTCTTGGCAGCTCCATTTTCCTAAGGACAAAAATGAAGAGATTTGAAACACATTTGTAGAGCTGCTGACTTCACTGCTTCACTGGGGTAATACATGCTTCAGAGGAACTGGAGAAAAATGGTCTGTGAATAATTTCAAAGCTTTTAATTTTCACTATGGACCAGAAAAAAAAGGTTGAGGTTTTACAAATTCTATCCTGAAAAATGAGTTCTGCACACTGTAGAAACAGCTGGTGTGATCACCAGTCTATTGACCCGCTACCTCTCTGTGCCTCTGGATGATGGTGGTGCAGCTATGTGGGAGTCTCTTTTCATTGACAGGGACGGTCTCCGGCCAGGCAGGTCCATGCTTGCTGTTGAAATACATGAGGAACAAACCTACTGCTGTTAGGGTTCGTGTGGAGCTACCTGAGTGGAGAGAAGGTCTTTGTTCTGCCTGGGAACATGGCTAAACTGACACAGGTGGCTGAGAAGGGGCCTGAGCCGTTGGGGACCCACATCACAACAGTTTACGGCCTCTGTGTGTCTTCAGACCTCAAAGGCAAGTTTCATTTCCACTGCCTTCTTTCAGCTCGGCTCCCTGTCCCTTGTGGGCTAAGGCTGGTTGGTTTAAACCAGAACAGGACTGGGGAGCAAAAGGGAATGGACTTGATTTCTTCTGGTGCATGTTCTGGATGCAAGCAGAGTAGCCCTTTGGCTCTGTTCTGAAGGTTGTGACCCACAGCCTTCTTTAGAAAATTATGTGTCAATGACAGTGTCAACCCACAACTCCTCCAAGTATTTCACTTCATTCAACATAGCATCAAGCTGCTACTGTTATTTCAGGATTTAATATGATTTTATAAATAACCATGTGATGGTGCATTTTCCTGAATGTTCTAGAAGCTCTCATGGATATTTTTCAACAGAAATACTCAGTGAAAACAACCAAAAAAAAAAAAAAAAAAAAAGAGAGAAAAAAGGATAGCTTAAATAAATATAGCTACTCCACTTCTTTTGAACTTCTGCATATACATCTTACTTTATCACTCCCTGTCAACAATGTTTTCTGTTCTGTTTTTGAGGTGCACTACTTCTCTCCAAGCTATTCAAAGGAAGGGGATTTGGGTTCATGACTGTAAAAAGACTATCTCAGTGCTCAGAGAGACTAATTGCAAGGTGAGAATTCAGTGAGTTTTTTCCCCTTCATTTTCTATTAACCAGAATGTTGTATAATGTTTTTGCTAAGTAAAACTGTAACCAGGCTTAAAGGCTTTTTTTCCTACTACAACCAAAAATAGGAACTATTACTGATGTAGGATAGAGTTTGGGCTTTTTTGAAAATACAATAATGTGGGCATCTTCACAAAAGGCTTTGGAGGATTTTGTAGCCTAGGACTGTGTATTTTGATTTTGTCTCCTTGACTCTAGGATTTACAATGTTGGAGAAGAAACAGGGGAAGGGGAGAATGGTTAATTAGAAATTCTTGCCTTACCTTCTTGTTCCTCTGGAGTGATGACACCTCAAATAGTAATAGGGGATGGTGGTTTGCCTAGGTAGGGTATTAGCACATCTAGATTCCCTTGTCAGTTCTACCAGCAATATCTGTCCTATTCCAAGGTAAAAATTATCCAGCTTCACACTCCCTAATGTGGAAATGACAGTGATCTTTGCTTGGTGTCAGAAAGACGTGTTTATTATTGTGCATAAAATGTTGTGAGATTCTTGACTTGTTATGTTTGCAGTGATTAAGTTGTTTTGTGTTTGGGCAAGTCTTGCCTTGTTCATTAAGTAACGCTGATTGCATGTCTCTCTGAACACCCGGAGTACTACTAGAGCAATAGGGTTAAAATAATAAACGAGTCCTACGTAGCATATATCAGCTCACTTCTGTGGAGCTTTTTCATTTTACTTTAATGAGGATATGGTTCTCACGAGTCACTACTAGTAGGAATGAAACATCTGAAACATAATGCTTATGTTTCTTGATAAGAGAGCATTATTTTGTTGCCATGATGAAACAAAATATATGAAAAGTGATGTAAGAAATGTAAACATTTGGGAATGCTAGACCTCACAGATTGCAGCCACACTCTCCTCATGTATCGTATAGTATCAGAAAGTACTGTGCTTGAGCCATTAGTTATTTTGACATTGTATTATTTTACTGGAAAAAGTAAAAATCCAGGTTAAGGTCCTCACATGCTTTAGTTAGTGAATATGAAATCAACACTCATAAAACAGTGGTGTTCACCTGTTTAATGAAACAGTAGGGACTGGCTTGGTGGTAGAGTTGGCATTAGTCACCTAGAAAGGAGGAATGTCATGGTTTAACCCCAGCCGTCAACTAAGCCCCACGCAGTCGCTCGCTCACTCTCCCCTGGTGGGATGGGGGAGAGAATCAGAAGAGTAAAGGTGAAAAAACTCCTGGGTTGAGGTAAAGACAGCTTAATAGGTAAAGCAAAAGCCGCACACACAAGTAAGGCAAAACAAGGAATTCATTCACTCCTTCCCATGGGCAGGTGTTCAGCCACCTCCAGGAAAGCAGCACTCCATCACGCATAACCATTACTTGGGAATACAAAAGCCATCTCTCTGAATACACCCCCCACCCCTCACCCCCTTCCTTCTTCTTCCCCCAGCTTTACATGCTGAGCATGATGTCATATGGTATGGAATATCCCTTTGGTTGGTTGGGGTCAGCTGTCCCAGCTGTGTCCCCTCCCAACTTTTTGTGCCCCCCAGCCTCCTTGCTGATGGGGTGAGGAGCAGAAAAGGCCTTGCCTCTGTGTCAGCCCTGCTCAGCAGTAATGAAAACACAGCCCCTACCAGCTACTAGGAAGAAAATTAACTCTATCCTAGCCAAAACCAACAGAAGGAAAGAATCTGCTGTTTTGTTTTTTTTTTTTTTAAAAAAAAAAAAAAAAAAAAAAAAAAGGCAAATGTCTCTGCCCCAAGTAGCATATCTCAGAGGAGAGCAGCCACAACAGAGGAGCAGTCATAGAAACACCTTTTGCTATCATTCACCATCATCAGATGGTGGTCACATCCAGCCCTGAAGCTAGTGACCATGGATAACAGACTTCATGCAAAGTAAAACAGACTTGTTCTGTAGAATAAAAATGTCCATGGAAAAACGGATAAATTTTATGATAGATACTTATTGTAGCCGTTGCATGTCTGAGGTCTTCTCATCGATGGTAGCTCAATCAATGCATTCAGTTGAAAACAACAGCGTTCATAAACTTAGAGCTAAACTGACTTTTGCTGTTGCTCATCTACTTGACAAAGCCTGTACATAAAAACTATTCTCTCATCACAAATGCAGTCATAAAATGAACAAAACACTTCATAAAGTGCAATGTTAGGGGAAAGCTACATGGGGACTAAACTCTTAATCTAATAGCAATCAGGTAATGTGATAGTATCCACGGGGAATAATAGGACTGACTAACATGAGCTGAGGATCTCTACAGATAGGGCTGGATTTCTGCTTGGTAAGATTCATTGAACAGTGGAAGAGTATCCAAAGGAAAGGCTGAAAGAGGTGAGCCAGAAGGAGTCACGGTAAAAGAAGTCTGATGGTCTTTGTGTTTTCAAGCTTGTATTAGATAAAAACATGGGGAAAAGATAACAAAGCTAGAGAGAAGCATTCTAAAGAAAATGCATTAAAGAAGAAGGCAGGGGAAACCTAGGTGATGTTGAAATCTGCTGCAAAATTCACACTGATCTCCGTAAGAAGAGAATCTCAAGTCAGGAGTATTGCCATTTATAACAAGCATTATATATATCAGAATAACGGGAAAGAATAAACAACAGAAGTGGTGGGTCAGGGTAAGTCATAGCAGTGGAAGTCATCATGAAATAAACATTCACATTCTATCTTCCTCTAATTTCTTCCACACTAAGCTTTTCCTGCTCCGTGTTTTGCTCATCTAACAGTGGATGCCTTTAATGCCTGCTCTGAGTGACACTGTGAAGCATTGAAAAATAAGCAGCCAAATTCTGCTATGGAAGAGAAATGGAGACAATCAACCCAGATGTCGAAGCATAGCTAAAATGGGAACAATGCATACAGACACGCAAAGAATAATCCTGATAGCAAATATAGATCCGTACATTTGGAGGGGGAGGTGATGGTAAACCAGCCTTGCTGTGAATATGCTAGAAAATGTTTTATTTTTGTCTTTTTAAATATCACTTCCTTAGTCTAAATGGAGCTGTGTTGAAAACATAGAGAAGGCTTCACTAGAAGTTCTGTTAGGTTGTTTTGGGTTTTTTTTTCTCTCCTAATGATGTAGGTTATTAAAGTCCTTCTCTCTTCCCCTTTCTTCTTTTTTTTTTTTTTTTTTTTTTTTTTTTTTTTTTCAAACATGAGATTGCATGAGAGAGCAGGACAATGCATTTCCAAATAGTGTTCTTATCTCTGTATAATGTTATTATGCAAACTATAATCAAACTAGATGACAGTCCTCTAGACAAACCTTTAGTATAAGGGCTTTCAAAGCTCTAGGGCTGTTAGTGGGATAGTTAATTAAATGGAAGTTGGATATTATTACTTTATATAAACAACTAAGAACAGCTGGAATGATGTTGGTATTCTGGGGTGTTTTTTTCCTTTCTGTTTGGCAAATATTAATTGAACTCATTGCCCCATGATAACAGCAGGTTCGCTTGTAGCAATGCGGTCACTACAGAACATCAGGTAGCAGTTGCTCTCTTCTGCGTCTGCCCTTTACCCATGGCCAGGGTAGATGGGCACTTTGGGATGGTGCGGGAAGCAGAGGACGCTTTTTCCTTCTTTAGCTCTTGGGGAGAACCCCTTTTAGGGTTCAGTATAGCCGCTGGCCTGCCCGTTTCTCATGGATTGCCGGCAAGCGAAGTGCATTTTGCCTGTGGCGCAAGAACCCG
>KL273258.1:0-17082 GCA_000699545.1 Podiceps cristatus | reverse complement strand
CTCTTTCCCCACAAAACAAATATTGATCCCTTACACACCACTCATGTTTGTGCCATGTTTTGATCTATATGAAATTGCAGCTTTTGATGGACAATATCTTCTCAGTATGAATAGGTAAATATGGAAGATCTACCTTCATCTACCTTCATTGTAAAAATGAAGCAATTAAACCATTGCTTCCTCTAGGTATAAAATGTTTTTACTTTTTAAATCTGCTTTGCTTCCCCCCCCCCCCCCCCCGCCCGCCCCCTATCAGGTCTCATTTCTAACATCATTTCATAATTAAAATACATAGGAGACTCTCCTCCCTTCTTTCTACCTCCACCAAAAATTAAAATAAAAGGAAGGGGTTTTTTTCTTGAGTATTCTGACTCTTTTAATTACCCTCTCAGATTTGATTTATTAGGTTTTTTGTTATTGTTGTTGTTGCTCAAAGCAATTTTGCTTGCCAGCAATTAGAGTTAGTGTGATGTACAACAAACTGTTCCAAACACTGGGGGGAACCTCAGGAAAATAGTTTCCATGGTGTTTAGTCAGACCTGCACAACTGTTGCTTAGCAAGGAAAATAAGATCCTTGAGGGTAGCCAAGAACAGCAAAACAGAGGACACTTGACGTTCTGGGTTTCAAAGTGCCAGTTCAGCCATACTGGCCAGATCTTCCAGCCAGCCTGCTGATGTGTTGCACCACAGCATGGATGGGGTATTTTACCAAAGTGAATTTGTTCAAGATTCTCAGTCTGAAGGCCAGATTATTATATTATTCTCTTTCTTTTTTACTTTGACAGTTATGATAAATAAAAGATGCTGATAGCATGATTTATGAAGGGGTAGATCTACAGAACTCCCTCCTTCAAAGCCCACCTTTCTTCTCTTAGCTCACTGCTCACATGCAGGAGGATTTCACTGTTCCCTGAAGAATGTCCCTGGGTCTCTTTAGTATTGCACCAAAGCTGCACAGAGTCACCCAGGTGCTGGAGGCTGGCTACTGGACATCATATTTGGATGAGTTTGCAACCCGGACATCAAGCTGTACACCGACAGGGCAACCTTGTGTTTAGGAGTTCCCACAAGACAACCTGGCACTTCTCTCAGAAATTAAGTCAGCTCTCTCCCTCTGAAAAAATTTCTCTCAGAGGGAACAGAGTCATGTGTTGCTCCTGCCTTGATCACGAGCAAAATCTGACAGCTCCAGAGGCCTTCCCCACACTTGCATGGGGCCATGTGATGCCTGAGATCACTAACTCCACCTGGGAGCTTCAGAAGCCTGAGGCTCACCCTTGTCCCCAGGCCCCTTGCGTCTGCGGCTCATGGAAAGGCAAATGCCGCATGTACCACACCTATGGGCAGTCGATCCAAGGGACAGGGGATGGATAGCTCAGTTCTGCTCTGTCCCGTGCTCCAGTGGGAATAAAAGAGCACGGTTTTGGTGGCTTGCAGCAAATAGCTGCTTTTGGGCACACTTGCCTCTGCTTTTTCATCACCCTCCATAAACAGAGCACCTCCAGCAGCACTGCCCAAGCATTATACGGCCCTAGCGCTCTCCAGGCTCTTCCTCATGTAGCTGTGGTTTTAGCTATTGCATTATACTGATTTATCAGTCCTTGTTAACTCCATCCCCGGTAGATATAGTCCTGCATTTCACTGTCAAGCTAGGAAAAAAATCTTTAATGCGTTAAGCCAACTTCTGCCCACAAGTGCTCCAATAATTCCATCAAATCTATTTTGGTCTTATTTCTGCCATCAGTTCTGCCACATTTTGTGCCAGCTCAAACCAATAAGCTAAATTATTAAGGCTTGGAGCCTTACTCAGATAATGTGGGCACTTTCTGAGCAGCACAGGACAAAGGTTAGCAGCAGAATGAAGCAGTGGAAAATGAAGCACAGAAGGGATGTAGCATAAAGATGTCACTAGTTTTCTAGACAGTCCTAGCATTAATGTACTTACTATATTTTCCACGTCATTTACACCATCCTCTTCCCAGTTGATTTTGTAATCTGAATACTCAGGCTGGGAAAGTGAACTGTTCTTCTGGAAAAGGGGGGGGGGGGTGTCTGTTTTAAATATTTGAGAAGTAAAGCAGTATTTCTGCTTTAGTTTAGTTTAGTTTAGTTTAGTTTAGTTTAGTGTGCATTTCCACTATTTGTAGAAATGGGGGAGGTAAGGGTGGGAAATTTTGTCTGGGAAAAGGAATGTGTTTTAATTTAAATTCCTTGCACTATAAAGTGCGTGTAAAATGAACAAGATTTGGGTAAGCAACTTAAGTTTAGAATGATCTCAAAGCTCTTCGCAAATGCAGCCAAGTTTGTTTTTAGGGTAACCTTTATTTTCTACTGAAGAATTATATCATGGGTTGGAAAACAAGGACTAAAGCCTGGATTTGTTCTTCCTAAATTGTGGAGTTAGGTGTCAAGATACCATACCATAGCAACCAAGGAGATTTTCAGCCTCTGGTGTGCCTTTCCAACTCATGATATCCAGGGTAGGGAACCTAACCCCACCTGCCTTCTCTTGCATGTGATTGATTGCCCCTCATGCAAGGAATATGACCATCTGTGTAAAAAGGCCTCACCTCACTTCATCCTGACCTTTGTGCTAGCTGGGGAGGGAACAAACAAGAAGGGATTGGGTCAAATAAACAGTGGGGGTTGGTTTTGTGGGGTTTTTTGGGGTTTTTTTTGAATGGGCAAGTGTGAGGATAAACTAAACTGGACTGGATTGGAAGATACCAGCAGGCTTTAGGGAGAGAGATTAAAAAGGAAAGTGGCCCTGTATGTTTCTTCAAGAGTTTGCCAGCTGGTCATGCTCTCTACGGGATGCTGGCAGAGACATGACCTAGGGGCAGGACATAGCGTGTGTGTCAGTATTGGGAAGTTCACGAGGGACACAAGATCTAGCCAAAATACCAAGATGAGCTCTGTGTAAAAGTGGCAGAATACAACTGGGTTCCTGCCATTATATTTCTGTGTAGTCCAAGTTTGGTTTCTTCACCCTCTTCACCTTCACGAAATCTCCCAAATAGGCAGCTACTACATAAGCAAGTCCTAACAGGGACTCATCACATTTTACACTCAACACTGCTTCTGCATCGTGCTTGCTACTATAGGGACAATGATTAAGGGTACTTCAGAAGGAAAAATGTCATCTACTATATCAAACAATTCTGATTTCCTTATGAGCCTGGATTTAATACTTATAGGTCCTCATATTGTTTTCCGTGTTTAAAAAGCATATTCCTCCTCTGAAATCTGTGTCAGAAGCATGAAGGGGAGAAGCATACTCATTTGTAAGATTAAATTCCTTTTATTTTCCTGACCACTAGTCTTCACTTAGATAAGACAAGGTAGGTTAGGAGGTCTCTGTAAAGCAGAGTTCCAGTTATCTTTCTTAGCACAGACTTTTCAATCTCTTCCTAATCTTTCTTATTACTCCCATCTGCACCCTTATAAAGACTATATTTTGAGATAGGCTAACCTGAGGACAGTATTCCTATCACAGCAGGTATATCCTGATTTATAAATGGCCTTGTGATATTTTTCTTTTTATTCTTCACACCAGCCTTTTGTAGCCTAACATTTGCTTTCTGATTTTCATTTCTGTTGAGCAGTGGTCCTTAGAGAGCTGTGATTAGTAATTTAGGACTGCATCCAGATTTACCATAGCATTGAATTTCATACTGCCACCTCACTACATTCCCTATTTCTCCATGTTAGTCCTTCTAGTTTTGCCTGGGTTTGCTTGACCTATATAATTTTGCTGTCTTGCTGTTTATCAGCCTCCCTAGAACACTGCTACACATATATAACAGCTGAAAACCCTATGAATGTATTTGCTGTACCTCAGCAGTCACCTTTTTTTGACTCTTAGCCAGTTTCTAGTCCATAGCAACAAATTGTCTCTCACCTGCTGAATATCTTTATTCGCTCGATGTGAGGGATTTTGTGAAAGGCAGTTTCAAAATCTAAATATATAATGTCAATTATTATTCCTTCTCCTGTAATATATTTTCCTGGAATTTTGAAAAACTGCTAAATAGGTCAGAAGACACGATCTCCCTTCTGGTATACTCACCCTCATTGAGACCTATGGTCATGAGGCTTTACAGAACATATAATTATGGTTATAATTATCTCCATAACCAATTCGCAAAGTACAAATTCAAGAGATTAGAATTTTTCTAAAAAAATATATACTTATCAGACATGAAAATTGTATTTGAATAAGAATAAATGCTTTTGAAAATGTAATGATTTTGATTTATTTCTCAGTAGTAAAAAAATGTAGGCATTGAGGAAACTTACTGCATTCAGAGGATAAGCTTCCTCTCTGCAAGTCGTTTGTGCAGGCATTAGAAGGGGAGGCCATATGATGTTGTTGGTCTTTTAGAACAAGATACGGGAGATCTCAGTACTACTGATGTTTTCAGTTACAGCGTTCTTGTTTGGCAGAAAAGTACTGCTGACATTTAGGTGAGATTTTCTTTGAGACCCCTCAATTGTTACATGGACCTCTCATTTTTTGTCCTTTATCAGCACACTGCCATACATCAAACACCCGATAAAACAATGACTCTTTATGCTTTAGTGTTGATTTGGCATTAAAGTACTTTAATGTATTTATTCATTTAAACAAAATTTCATTAATGATTATAAGCCATCAGTTTAAACAGTCTTAAAGACTAATAGAATGGGCTGTCTGATTAAATAAAACTGAGATGGCTAAGAAGAAATGAAACCATTAGATCACTCTTTTCTTCAGTTTTCCTCTAGAGTCCTATGCCATTTTTACAAGATGAAAAAATTGTCCATATTCCTCATTCAACTGGTCAAAATGTGTCATCCCAGTATGCTCACCTCTATAGGTCTCTGCTGTGTTTCTGTCCAATCACCATTTTTCCCATTTTGAATTGCCAGAGCATCTTATTACAAAGAGCTTTACTGCAACTGATGCTAAGCAATGACTAATTATCTGCATGTCATTTCCCTTCATTTCAAATGGGATAAGCTTTCCTACGTTTTGGGAAGGTCCTGGAGGACCCAGACTGAAGCATAGTCTTTGAGAGGGTGATTCAACCCACCCTGAGATAAGCATGAAGACAGGTAACATGCATGGCTGTTGGGAAGCACCAGTCTCTCCCCATTGACTGTGGAAAGTAAATGATGCATCTACATTGCCCAGTACAGTGCTACACAGGTTTCTTGGTCTATAGGCAGAAGCATAGTGGCCACTCCAACCTCTTGAATCAGTCCTTCTAAAAAAGCACTGCTGTGGCTGATCCCAGGATCCGAACGAGCTCCTCTGCTTGACACCAGAGTTCAGAAGTGCCTGCTGATCTTTCTGTGGCAATGCACTGCACGGAGTAGATGTGCCATAAAGGCCTAGGCAAATGGCAGATGCAGATGGCAAGTCTAGGCTCAGAAGCAGCCAGGAATGTGGATGTATTTTGGTTTTGACGCCACCCACAGAAACATCAGGGTCTCACATAAAACCTGGGGTGATATGCTAATGCTAGAAAGACTAAAGGGTACCTTCTGGCTTTAAAATTATTAAAACAGGGAATCAAAGAGAGAATAAAATTTCCCTAGCAATTTAAGGATTTTGAGGCTTTAACTCATTATACAGATTTTTTTTTTTTTAAATCTGTGGCTTCATTTCACAATTTTATTAAAGAAATCCTTTTCACTTGAATATGTAGATTTTCTCTGTATGTATAGAAAGACAATTTAAATCAACCTTCATTTTTTATTCTAACAGAGTACCACTCTGGATAAATATTTCATTTATTTAGAAGACTTCTTGAAGAAAAACAGATTTTCATGATGGGAGGTCACTAGAAGAAAATCCAGTAAAGAACATGACTTTTAGTAAGTTAAAGACTGCTACTTGTTTATTAAATGTTATTGTCATCACAGATCTCTTGCCGGGATTAGGTGCAATGAAAGTGGAAGCTTCTCTAATCTGTCCCCATGTGCCATTTTGCTCAATTACAAAGTGCTTGCCTTGTTTTCTCTCTAGAGAATGGGTTAGCTGTTTGCTCAAGCCAATAATGGATGTAGTCTAAACATGACTAATGCTTTTAACCAGATGGCTGTACAGATAGCTCTTTTTCAATTATTTTTTCAATATTTTCTTCCTGGATCTCTTATCTGTATTTATCTTCAGGTTTTAGCACCATATGTCCATCTTATATACCTTTTAATTACTTGGACTTGCTACACAACATTTTCTTTTTGAATGACTCCACAAAACAGTGAAATAACCAAATTGTTACAATTCACAGTCATTTTTATACTCTAATCTCTTTTTTCATAGTCTATTTAAAAGTAATTCTGGTACCTTATCCAACTAATGCTGCATTCTCTGAGATACTCCAGAGATATTCTCAGAAAACACAAAAGATTTGTCCATTCATTGAGCAAGATGTTAATGAAGACTGAGTTCTGCATCTATCACATTCCTCCTTTTAGATATGCAAATCTCATCATCAGACGGCAAATTTAAGTGAGTTTGTGGGGAAAGCAAGCATATGTGGAAAAACTTTTTAGCAGGGCCTGCTGTGGCAGGACAAGGGGAAACAGTTTTAAACTAAAAGAGGGGAGATATAGACTAGACATAAGGAAGAAATTTATTGCAATGAGGGCAGTGAAGTGCTGGCACAGGTTGCCCAGTGAGGTGGTAGAAGCCTCATCCCTGGTAACATTCATGGTCAGGTTGGACGGGGCTCTGAGCAACCTGATCTAGTTGCAGATGGCCCTGCTCATGGCAGGGGGGTTCGACTTGATGGGGCTTAGCTTTAGAGGTCCTTTCTAGCCCAGATTATTTTATGGTTCTATGATTCTTTTAAAATAAAATGTCATTTTCCTCCTATAGCAGTTCACATGGACCTTGTAGCAACAGTGTAGCAGGATTATTTCCTACAGCAGAGGCCCAGTGATCCTGCAGGTCTCTCATGGAAATAACAGCAACAACTGTCATTGAAGCTGAGCTCCGAGCAACCTGAAAATGTCCCTGCTCATTGTAGGGCGTTGGACTAGATGACCTTTAAAGGTCCCTTCCAAACCAAACTATTCTATGGTTCTATGATTCTATATAGAAATACCATCATTTTCCTTTATATTGGAAATCTGTGTGAATGAACACTTGATTTTGCAAGTAATTTTGGTGACTGTACAAATACGTTCCCAATTTGGTATTTTCCACTCAGATGTTTGAATTTACTTATGTGAATAATGTCATGGAAACCTTGGGTTTGTTGTTTGTTTTTTTTTTTTTTTGTAAATTTAAACATACTGAGTGTACAACATCTCACTAAGGATGTCTATAAATAATGGTATTGGCTCTAGTCTGTGTACTGAACAAGAGTTACAGATAATTGCTGTACAGATAATTGCTGATACAAGAGCAAGAACACATTTTTAATGTGTGTAACCAATTTATTCAGCAAAAACTACAGCTTCTATTGTAATTAACTATTTGTATTTAAGTGGCCTGAACTGGGCATAGGTCACATTGATTCAATACATCTTCCTGGATGTAGCATGCGGTGAGTACTTCAGGGAGACCTCTCTGTCTTTGAGCTTTTCCCTCAGTGCCTACTTCCACGAGCAGAATGTTGGCACTCATCCTCGCTCTCATCACCTCCAAGCTGCCAGTATGATCATCAGTATGCATCTACATTGTTTTTCTTGGTTCAGGCAATTTTCTCTGTGCTATTTTGAATAAAACTGAAATTGTTTCTCCTTTGGAGGTGACAGCTCTTATTTTTTTTCCTTAATATCCTGCTATAAAAATGGTACCCACTAAAAAGTCAAAATTTATCGTGCTGATGTAAAAGCTGTTAAACACTTTGAATATAGCTTAAGTAAAGTCTTTAAACTTCCAAAAGACTTTATCAGAAGAGTTTCTTAGAGAGAGGAAAAAAAAATCATATAGAGAAAAAGCTAATTAATATTGGCAATGGATTCACAAAGAAGAAACAACATTCCTCTCATATAGTCAAATAAATGTAACTTTTCTACACGGTAAATCAGAATGCTGTCATCTTGCCAAACAGTATAGCTCTCTGGTCTAAATACCAGATTCTAAAACTAAATAAAAACAGATTGTGGCACATGTGCTGGACAGAGTGTTCTCAGATTGCCTGTAACATGATGTGCCTTTCAGCAGAGAGTGGTGGGCTCAGGTGGTGCCTCCAAAGGGCTGGGAGATAGATGATCACCGGCCCCAGGGAAGAAAAAAGTGTCTGTGGGTGAGAGAGTCACGGCAAGAAGGCAGGAGCTGTAGCCCAAGGAGACGGTACTGAAAGGAGCAGGGACCTGACTCACCCATAACTCATCCCCCACAGTGGCAGAGAGGAATGGTTTAGGGATCAGAGGGAGCTGGCTGCAAACCAAAATCTGCTGTGATCACAGTATCCAAGCAGAAAGCAAGAACTTCCCTGCAAGTATATGATGGTTAGAGATTTGTTTATATACATACAACTTATTTCTGCTTGTCTTATTTAGGCACTTTGAATTTTCTCTCCTTGGAAGGTTAATTATTTTGATTTCTATTTTAATAAAATCTGGCTTTGAGTTGAAAGAACTTTTTCATCTTCTGGTCTCCACCCTGAGGTGGAGAAACGCATCTGAGAACTTCACCTGGCTCTTGTCTCACACCTTTGCACACACATCCTTTGCTTAATAGTGTTTGAATTTATCAGAATTGGCTGCAAATTAATACTTACATCCCATGAAAATGCCAGGGTTTCAAAATTTGTGCTGTGCCAGACAAAAGAAATACTGATACTTTTTTTACACAGAAGTAATATTTCACAGCATCCCATTTTTTTTTGCTTTGTTTTGTCATTCTAAGCTAAACAACACTTCTTGACATTTCCTGATACTGTGTTCACTGTGAGCATAACCAAACACTTTAGTTTCAACTTCCTCCAATTTAATTTGGATTTTGAGCTCTTGCATCGACTTCTGAAGAGCTGGTTTTTGTGCCTCCACTCTATTTTAACTCAATTTATGGAACTTACTCATTTCAGTGCTGTGTAACCCAGCCTCAAACTAAATATTTCATCTCCCAGTGGCAAGCTCAACTATTTTAACCTCTGCTTTTGGGTGTGAAGGTTATCATTTGGTTGATTTTTAATTTTGAAAAATTCTCAGTCAACTCTGTATGTCATTTATGCAAATACTGAACTTAATTTAAGAAAAAAGTTTTTACTGTGTTCCCAAAGAAGAAAACCTTCAAATTATTTAGTAGTCACCATATTTTTTTATCCTGGCACTAAGGGGCACTATGGTTGGGACTGATTTATGTCTTCTCCCATGGGCTGTTTTCCCCATTTGGACTTATTCTTAGACCATTCAGAAACTTGGAAAAAATCTCCAACCATCTTAAGAACATGTTTTTGTCTTAGAGAAATGTGTTGGGTTTTTTGGTGGTTTGGTTTTGTTGTTTTTGGTTTTTTTTAACATTTCACTGTAATAGTCTTTGTGAAGTACTAAGTTATGG
This sequence comes from Podiceps cristatus, assembly GCA_000699545.1. Taxonomy (NCBI): domain Eukaryota; kingdom Metazoa; phylum Chordata; class Aves; order Podicipediformes; family Podicipedidae; genus Podiceps; species Podiceps cristatus. The sequence continues at coordinate 7,579 of KL273258.1, read as the reverse complement.
ACATGGGCTGCTGCTTTTAGTTATCTAATGGAGACCTTACATTTCAATACTACACTATTATTTTGAGTAGCATGCTGTAGCTGGAAACCTACTTCAGCTCCTGGACAAACTGTGCTATTTTTGGATTCTGACTCCCTGTTTCCCTGTCGGTGCTCTTTCCTTATCTCCTCCTTCACAGCATGTCCTTTCTCTCCCACTAGCTTTGTATGATCGCTTCCACGTACCACAGATACCACTCTTGAGAGCTGGGCAGGGTCATCCAAACAGGCTCCTTGGTACGGTAGGAAAGGCACAAATAATCTTGGGTCATCACATTTTGTTACTTGTTTATTTATCTGCAGATTGAATCTTTAGTCTGAATTGATTCAAAGTGAGCTAAAAGTCATACTTGTTTTGGCCAGGCAGTTGAGATGATTTATAATCCGTGCTTCTCCCATTTTAACCAGGGTCAAATACTTAAGAGAGCTATATCTGGGATGTTAACAGTTTCCCAATCTAAGTACAAGGGAATATTTTTGGTATCTATTCTTTTTTTATAAAAAAAGAGAAAATTTTATTTTACACTGAGGAATATATAGGAAATTCTTAGATTAGATATTTTTCTGTTTCTTTTCTTCCCGCCTTTTAAAAAAATTTAATACTGACGTGCGATAGTACGTCATTCTCTTTAGGACTCTGTTTTACTTCTATACTAATTTTCTTTTGTTTCCATAATTACAGTGAAATTCTATTATGTCCAAACACATTTTCTAGTTGATAATTTCATTAATATTACACCACCTTTTTATTATGCATACTTACTGTTTTCTTCAAACAGTAATAGTCTCTATAAAAGTCCACAAAACTCGTGTGTTACTGTTTATTTCTGATTAAAAGGTAAATGAGAACAGCCCAGAGAACATGCCATTTTGTCATTCACACACAGTTATAAGTGTGTGTGTGTGCATGCGTGTATTGACACAGACATATATATGTCTCCATCCTAAGCCCAGAGCAGAGGATTTCATAACTGTTCCATGGCCATGAATGAACATTCTGAAGCTAATAAATAATGCATTTTTACACTCATATTATGTCAAGTAGTCATACTATTTGTGACATTTTCCATTCTAAGTGTCTAGAACTATATGATCACTATATAATTGCGTTATCATTTGTGTATAAAATGTTGTGAATACTATGTTGCCCATAATAACTCTGCTTAAACCTGGGGAAATGCAGACGAGTAATTCAAAAATATTTGGCTGGAATGCTTTGTTTCAATGTGTTGACAATTTGACTTTAGATTTTTTATGTTATCTTCTGCTTTCACAATATCAAGTTATGCTGGGCTCCAATTTATTGCATATAAAACTATTTTCTTGGAACCTGTGTTACCAAGATCTCAGACTGAAACAATACATTTTCAGTATATCTATAGAGAAGAAATTATATATTTCAGAATGTGAAAGTCTGGAAACTATTCTAATGCATAAAGTGCCTTTCAGTGGACAGGTACTTCAATTAAAGTAGTATCTATCTGTAATGTGACAGGCTTGCAATAACTGGGTTCCTTGTCTAGTCAAATTTGAAAGCCCAGAGGTAACCATTGAAAACCACAGGAAATGAGGTTTAATTTGACAATGTGACCTTGTGCCTTGGTCTAGATTAGCCATGTTATGGTTTCTGAAACCCTAATCAGCTTGTTTAACAGCCATCCTGTAATAAGCACCCCGTAAACAATACCTCTGCCTCAATCTACCTATTTTTATTTTGGAGAAGGTGAGAGTTGTGGACATATGGAATGAAAAATAAAAGCCAGTGAAGTAAATACACAACTAGATAGGAAATAGCAAACAAATTGATAAGCCAGACGGCTTATCCTGTTTTGATAGGAACTCCTAACTGCCTTATACATCTGATTTAAATGCAGAATAACTACCTCCAGAACTACACTTTGCGTTGCTAGCTAAAAACTGCTTTCATAACTTTACAAAGAAGGCTCCTTCATATTTCTTTTTCCAAAGGAATAAACCTGTTTGCTTGCAAACAACTTTTTTTTTTTTTTTTTTTTTTCTAATCTAATGCTAAGAATTTTAATATACTTAGTCTTCACTGGATTTATTCATCCATTTTATTGGTTAAACAGTGATCACACATGTAGGTGTCTCTGGGATGTGCTTTCTCTTGTTTGTTTTTTTTTTTAAATGAACTTGCAATCCTGTGTGCTGAATACTTATCAGAAGTAGTCATCTTAGTTAGGACTGTATTCAATTATAGGGCTGTTATATTTCACCTTCCCTATTTGTGTAAGGTGATTTAATCCAGAATGTTATTTGGCTTGTCCATTATCATGCAAAACAGTATTTCCAAATAACTTTCTTTTTCTCTTATCTATAATTTGCTTTCTCATCGCCCTTTCTGACTGCTTCAAAATTTCCTTATTTGAATTCCCATGGTCTGACTCTCCCTTCAGCATAAGAACAGGACAGCTTGGGCAATATATCTAAGTATTTCGAAGCTCCTGGGATTGCTAATACTAGTTTTCTTCCCTCCAAGCTCAGCTTTCCTCTACCTCCCTCTTTTGCCATCACTTTGGCAATCTTCTTTCCTCTGGATATATTGCCAAGCAAACATCCTGTGAGTAATATGGGGCTTTGTGGTTCTCTAATGCTACTTCTCTTATCCTATTTCTCTGCCCTGGAAGACTTCCAACAGTACAGCTCTGCCTCTAGCAGTGCAGTTGTCATGATATTTAAAGAGTGGAGAATTTACTTTTTAGCTCTTTACACTTTCAAATGAGGCTATCTTTGATGTACTTCTTTGTAAACTTTTTGAAATACAAGGAAACTTTGCCAGGCCCTGGAAATCATTACACAAAGGGATAGAGCCCACAGGCCTCTGCACACAAGCAGGTGGCCCATATGTCAGCAACAGGTTACATCTGGGGACATAAAAATGCTCATTGCTAGGCATAAATCTCTGTACTTCGGGAGCTATAATCTTAGAAGTTCTTGAGCTCCCAGACCTTCTGATAGCTGCAAATAAAAGTTTTGGCAGTACTTCTAATATCCAACCCTGAGAAGTGGCAATTCTTAGCAGCACAAAGGGAAAATACATGCATATGAGTGCTGTAACTTAAATATTAAGAGTATGAGCATCATTGTGGCTGTCTTCAATGATAATTTAAACTGATGCAATCAAATGTATGCATTTATGAACTGCTAAACCATTTCCTGACACATTTTGACCTGAGCAAAGTGGTACCCTCCTGAGCATCTCTGCAGCCCAGGCAGGCCCATGCCAGGGTCCATTCACAACAGACAGTCTGGAAGTGGCCACCCCATTTTGGAGGCTGAGAAAAATGACCAGTATGGGCACAGCCAGTCCAAGCCAGCTGGCCTGGGGATTAGTGAATGGACCTTGGGGCTGGTTTGATTACTGCTATAGACATAACCATTTTGTCTGCCAAGTGCTTGTCTATGCATTGCAGAACTGCGGCTGGACCAGGGGCGGGTGAGGGAGTGGGGTCTGACAACCTCATCAAATGCAATGTAGCTATTTCGTGCCCAGAGTGCCTGAAACAGGCATGAGAGGGCAGTACCTGAAAGCCAGGCCTTATACAAAGTTAGAATTCATACACAGGTAGCAACTAGGACCTGCATGAAAGGGTAGGGAATGGGTTTTACAGAGCGTCCCTGTACCTGGGCGATGAGCACTAGGAACCTCAGGGACAAGCCACCACAGAGGGCTCAGAAAACATCTGTAGTACTACTCAGAGAGGGAGCTCTTCAGTTAACTGCTGGCTGGTAATAGGCCTAGCACTGTAAATTTCCTCACTCCACAAGATTCTTCTGCTGTTTAAGAGACAAAAAAAACAAACAAACAAACAAACAAAAAGCAAACAAAAAACCCCCAACAATAAACTAAAAACAAACCCACCGTTTTGGAACACTGTAAACAGAGATTCAACCAGATTCCCCTGCTAACAGAGATAAGGAGATAGGTGTGTCATACTGGTTAACTATACAAATCTAATGGGGAAGCACTATCATTTTAGGCATTATACCTTCTACATGGTTATTTCACCTCTGTAACTCTTTGCACCTTGCGGAGCAGGATTTGCTTTCAGTTTAGCACGACAGACCCTACGGCCATGATCCCCCATCATCTTTCATTTTTTATACCCTTCTGCATTCTTGGAAATATGTGTAAAATATTACTGATCAGTCTGGATTTTTTAAAATCACCTGATTTTTCCTGTACAGCAATAAGAAGCATAATGAAATTACAGTCTTCAGTGGAAAATAGGTGTGTGCTGTCCAGGAAAGATAAGATTAAACTGGTGGGGCTGAGAATCACCGTGGTAGTAACCAGCAGTGAAATAAAGTTTAGAGAGATGAAAACAGAAATTATTTGGTCAGTTGTGTTCTGGAAGGATTGCAAAAGAGATTTCACCGAGGCAGTCCTTGAAGTACTGCCACAGATCTTGAAGACAGGTGAATAGAAATCTCTATATTTCTAGTAAATTCTTGTTGCTGGGATTACAATTTTCCAGGTATATGCTGGAGGACATGTATAAAAAATAATGGTAAGACTCAGTTATTACTACATAGCCACATATACAGGAATAACAACCTTAAGGGAATAACAACCATAACTGGGATATAGGTTTCTGTGCTGTGATGAGGTGAGTTGGTGACTGAGTTGATAGAAATGGGACAACATTCAGTAGCACAAAATGCAAGGCCGAGGCTAAGGAGTAGTTTCTAGAGTTTCTGCAGTAAATTAGCTCACCTGTTGGAACAATAGATTAAAAAAAAAAAAAAAAAGAAAAAGAAAAAAAAGATAGCTGGTACTAATCCCATGGTGGACTGATGTGATGCAGCCATACAGAAAGAAAACATATCCTCAGGGATAGGGAAGTACTACAGAGTGCTCTAGCAAGAGTTTACCTGGAGTGTAATGTACAATTATAGCTGGTTACACAGTGAATTAGACATGCTGAAAGGCACAGAAAGACTTCCAAGATAATTAGGGGGGAAAAGGGCTATCAAATGATAGCTGGCTGGAACACCTCTCCCATGAAGACAGGCTGAGAGGGTTGGGGTTGTTCAACCTGGAGAAGAGAAGGCTGCGGGGAGACCTGATTGCGGCCTTTCAGGGGGCTTCTAAGAAAGACAGAGACTTTTTACCAGAGTCAGTACTGATAGGGAAGGGAAAAGGATTTAACACTAAAAGAGGGTAGATTTAGATTAGCTCTAAGGAAGAAATTCTTCACAGTGAGGGTGGTGAGGCACTGGCACAGGCTGCCCAGAGAAGCTGTGGATGCCCCATCCCTGGGAGTGTTCAAGGCCAGGCTGGACGGGGCTCTGAGCAACCTGGTCTAGCGGAAGGTGTCCCTGCCCATGGCAGAGGGGCTGGAACTAGGTGATGTTCAAGGTCCCTTCCAACCCATTCTGTGATTCTGTCTTCTGAGGGGAATTTGGCTTTCACAGCTTAACAAAATGTTGTGTGTCTATAATGTTGCATGTTAATACACCGGAGGAAAGCTATTTGAACTAATAGCCACTGCTGGCACAAGAACAAATGGGCATAAACTGTCCATTAATAAATTTATCCTGAAAAGAATGTTTCTAAGCATCAGAGCAATAACATTTTGGAATAGCTTTTCTAACTGCAGCACAAAATTTAATGTGGTTAAACAACATGATCACAACCTGAATTAAATGATGTGACTGACCAAAATAGCAGAACTCTGATGCTTTCCTATGGCCTGTAGTACTAGAGGGAAAAATTATGCAATGTTTTTGGCAATAGAGGTATAGATCCTATATCTCTATACGTTTCTGAATTAAGTGCACACTGAAAAACACATTTGCCATTGCTGATTTTTTCTTGACTCAGTTAATGCTTAGTTTCTGTGTCTGTTGTTTGTTAACAAGAGTTTTTGAACTTGATTACACATTGTTTTGCTACTCTTTAGGTTCTCACTACATCTCAGTCATGAAATATACATTAATTCTTTTAATAATATAAGGAAGTAACATTTTATTATTTCAGCAGATTAGATCTCTGCAACGTATTGTTAATATTTTAGTTATATTTTTTGCGTTTCAGTTTGTCATGCTGATATGTAATGTCCATTCCCCTCTCCTCTTAGGGTTTTATTGATTGTTATAGTTACTGGCCATTGCTCCCCTCATGTCATTTATGTAGTCTAAATTCCTAGTGGCCCTAAATCTCGTATAATACACATCTTGCTCTTTCTATTTTGTGGAATGGCAAAGTACCTAGCTTGTTATGAGGAAGGCTTCCAAAGAAATGTGTGTAGCTTGTCTGCATGACAGTCTGGACTCGCAAGGCTGAATCCCTCCCTGAACTGCCATATTTTTTAAATTCGCATTAACAATAACCCAGCAAGGTCTTTTACATGTTGTAACACAGTCTATCTTGATATTTATTATTTAATCTATTAAAACATTTGGCTCCCTTCATACACAGTTGGGGGACCAATTAAAAGTCCAGAAAAACTATACAAAGTTTCTCATGTAATTAGACATTTCAGGGCATGCTATTAAGGGCCATCTGTTCTCCTGGTTGACTGAGTAAGACTGAGAAATGAGATGTTTTCTTTTGTACTTGGGGTTCCGTCTGTCTTGATTCTATATTTGATTAACGCTGTATGGGGGTGGGGGCTGAATTTATTTATAATGGTCTTAATTTGTATAGTTGGGTAAGTATGGTTTATGGGTAGGATGTTGAACTGTTTAGCATTCAAGATGCCCTTTATTGTTTCAGTGCAAATAACTCTTGAACATTTTTTCTAGGAGAATCTCCATTGTTTTTCTCTTGTTTACATTCCCCCATCACCTGTTTTTTTGGGGTTTTGTTTGTTTGTTTGGGTTTTTTCTACCAGTGATCCAGTGTTGCCATGGTGTTAATGGTTATGACTACAGAGAAATCACTGACATTTCATGCATTTTGAATTTGGCTAGTAAAGGCAAGCAGAACTGAGCATTACAACAAAACATATGCTGCAAAGTTATGAGAACTGCCTTACAGTCTCCTCTGTAACATCTGTGCAGTCCCACAGAAGGCAACCTAGAATATGTCAGACTGATGTACAACATGGAGATACCCAAATTAACTTTTAATTTAGGTATTTCTGCTATTCTGCCAGCCATGATGTGTCAATACTGTTCAGAGGAGAGTTCAGACCCTTTGCATCAGTGCAGCTGGTTTTCTACACTTCTCCCCCTAAGTGCCTCTAAATCCTAAAAGAGCAATGACACATAGCAATACTTTTGTTTAACATTTCTAACAACATCTGATTGCTTCAGCTAGATTTTTGCACTAGTATACACACATTTAAAACCTAAACCTGGCTCTAAATAATACTTGTACTCCTTGTATAAGTTCATGCAAATAAGATCAAAAGTCTCATATGCTCTGCTTTGGTTACGACACTGTGTTTTGTTATATCTACTGTGCTTTGATGTTTCATCCACTTTATGTACAGCAGCAGTTATAGCAATATTCAAACAACACATTCATTCATTCATTCACTCAAATGCAATATGTGTGTGTCGTGGTTTAA
>KL273257.1:20480-43780 GCA_000699545.1 Podiceps cristatus | reverse complement strand
CCGGTTCTCGGTTCTGTCGCTGGTTCTTCCTGGCGCACGTACGTATTTTGTCAGCCTGTGGAAAAACGTATCCGTACCGTGTTCTTCCAGCGCATCATTTCAGCACCGCTGTCGCCGCGCGGCTTGTCTTGCAGAGCGGTCTGCGCGCCCAGGGGCAGCCTTGCTCCGTCTCGGGTGCTTGTTTCCCTTTTGGGTGCATTTAATGGTGATCAGCTAAAAAGGGATTTTTTTTTTTTATTGCACCTTCTTGCAGTGAAAAAGATAGTGTTTCACTTTTTTCCCCCCCTTTTAAAACGCTAATTATGTTGCTTTTCTGTGTCACTTTCCTGTGCGTGGCAGTAATTCAGACGAGTGTAGTAACTGCTGGTGAGAACAGAAATGCCACTTGCGGACATTGCCGTTGCTGAGCTCTGCTAGAAGTCACCTGAAGGGGCTGAGCATGCCCGTGATGCCGTGCCTGAGCAGCAGGCTGAGCGAGGGGCTCTTTAGGAATTCCGTCTGCCCAATGAAGCGCTATTTAATTCTGCTTATAAAACCTATCGGAGATTATCCATGCAATTAATCAACTATGCTCCATTTAGTAATGAAAGTAAGCTACGACCTGTGAGCTAGGAATGTTTCCAGTGGTTATTATATTAAAACAAATAAAAAACATTTAAAGGGTTCTTAAGGTTTTAAAAAGAAACCATTATGTAGTTATTGGTGCGTACAACTTAGGCAAAAAATTACCTAAAAACGTGACCACCTGTGCAGAGGTGGCTGTATCAAAGGAGGTGTTAACAAATATACTTAGTATCAAACTTTTGTAGAAAAGTACTTGTAAATCAGTAAGAATGACAAACACGGGACTTGAAATTGCATAACAGCAGGGGAAAGCTTTCTGAAATAACGTGAAGTTATAAAAAGTCTCAATTTTTCTCTTCTACCATTAGTAATTTTTAAAAGTCTTTCTTGCAGTGCAAATATTGTATAAATCCCTATGAAAGAATGATCTCTGGCCCATGTTGTATAAACAATAATCAAAACTTCTGTAATAACATTTCTTAATGTTTCAGGAGCCTGTTAGTAGTGTGGAGCTTTTGTTTGTGTCTTTACATTTGTATGTGTGTTATCAGTCATCATCAGTTGTTTAGTTCTTGTGTTTGTGTTTAGCAATAGTTGACATTGCATCAAAATATACCTTATCCATCGCTAACTTTTGCAGAACAGTAAAAATAAGAAGCTAGGCAAAACACTTCTGTCCTTGTCCATGTTTGTATTATCTACAGTGCTGTTCTAAACACCAGTAATAAAGCATAATAGCATAGTTCGTAGTGCGTTTGCACAGATGCTTCTAATAGTGGAAAAATGGTGAAAGACTGGAGTTCTTTCTGTTACAGGCTTTAGAGAGAAGGTATCATGGTGGATGAGAGCTTTTTTGCCAGTCTTCTGCAAGCACAGTCCTTTTCACTTCATCCTTTATACATGCATCTTGATGTCAGTCTCCTTTTTCTCCTGTAGCCAGAAACAGTCTTCGTTTTTTAGGATTCCTGGTCTTGATCATTCCAAATTTATCTTCAGTTTCTTGTCTCAGCCAGTCCTGTCTCTCCTTGCTCTTTGCCTATCAGCATTCCTTCCATTTATATTTCTTTATTCCCCGGAGCTGCTGCTGCTTTATTTGCTACATCAGTCCGGTCTAGTTTCCTTCCCTTTGCAGTCTCCAGCTATTTTTGTGTGCTTTTGCCAGAATTAGTCTCAAACTTTACTCCTCTTTGAAGACCATAAGGTGGCTTTTACTGTTCTGCACTGAAACAACACAGTACTTTCTTCTTAGAAGTTGCTTAGTTTTGGTACATTTTTAGAAATACAGGAAATAGTGTAGCATTAGCTCAAAGCTTACCTACATTGTTAGTGACTATGGTTTGAAGCCATCATTTTTTGAAGTAAAAGACACTTGCTGAAAGAAGAAAAAAATTGATGTTTTTTTCCTCCATTGTCCCTTTTAAAAATTGAACTCTTGAACAAATTCTTCAATGAGTTGTGTAAATATGTGTTTTGATATATGCATTGGCAGAAAGCAAGGACAGACAGTTACTTTGCTAAAGTTGTAAGTAGTAGTAAACATCAGAAATGATGAGCAACTTAAATTACGAAAAGACATGAGCAGTTCTGACTGGAGCATATTCTGCTGAGTTTTGGAGGTTTCTGGGCTGGCAAAATAATTGATGATTTGCGTTCGTTGTGGGGGGGGGTTTATGTTAAGGTTTTGTTATAGCTACTTAGCTACTTAGAGAAATATTTACAAAAAGAAGATGTAAGCCTCTCAGTGAACTACAATCTCAATAAAACTGTGTCTGGTGGAGTAACCACTGCACCATAGTATTTTGCTTGCATAAAGTATTCCTTTTGCTGTGGTATTTTTTGATGTCATACTATTTGCAATAACTTAGGTCTCAGGTCTGAAATGAGGGGCATGAATGAGTTATAGTTTGCACCACAATTATAATTAATGTGAGACAGTATGTAAAAACATTTTCCTTTCTGTGGAATCTTAAGAGTTCATATGAGCAGTCCAATGTTGAAATGAAGAAATATAATTATACATATTTGGCAAGTTCTTTGTATTTATGTAATGCTTTTATGATTGACACATAGTGGCCAGATTATGTGTTGGCATGTAGCATAGAGATCATGATTCGGTGATGAGATGGGTGTTCTTTTTATAACGTTATTGAAAACATCCTGCTTTACCATAGACAATTAGATTTTCTCCAGTTTAGCAAAATAGATGAACACAAGTGTAATTGTAAGTTGCTGTTGATTCCTGGTCAAACCAGTACTCAAAGTTGTTAGGCATGTACGTGAATTTATTGCCATATTAGTTTCTCCATGAAATTGTTTTTCTTATGCATAAAATTTGAGTAATGCACTTCAGCTGAAGAATTGCTAAATTTAATTTGTAAAAATCAAGGAAAAGTGTTGATATATTCAGTCAAGCATTGGAACAGTTTACTCAGAGAAGTTGTGTAGTTTCCCTCCTTGGAAGTTTTAAAGACTCAAGTGGTTAAAGCCCCCAGCCACCTGATCTGATGTCTTAGCCGGCCCTGCTTTGAGCAGGAGGTTGCGCTAGAAACCTCCTGATGTCCCTTACAACATGAATTATTCTATGACATTATCCTGTCATTCTATATATAAGGGGGAAACATCAGTATACGGTCTGAACAGTGCTTTCTGAAAGGGGAAAGATAGCTGTGCCAAGAGGTAAAACGTCTGATGTCTGAATGAAATATTTAATGTTATAGACAGAATTCCCTTTTTGGCTTTCATTGGTAATTGTATTTAAATGCATTGCTAGATTTGCTATGTGCATTATGTAGGATTGGTGTTACACCATAGGTCAGTTTTATGGGAGCTAATACCGGGGTGCAGTAGCTTGGTCAGTTAACATCGGTATGTTGTAACCAGTTGTAGTCCTTAAGTAGTGATACCTCTTCAGTTTCATCAGAAGGAAGGATGCCTTCTATTAATACAGCTGTTGTATATTATGAAACTTATATTTTTCAAACAAAAGCTAACACACTTAACCTGAATATAAATATTTAAAACAAACCCTGGATAAGTGGAACAGGCTGTTAATGTCTCAGTGTTGTACCTAGTTAACTTGCTAACGATCAGTGCCTGCTGCATGAGAGAGAGAACTAATTGCCCTGTCTCGAGCAGAGGGATGGGACCACAGGAGAGTGACTGGTTCTAACACATTAGCTGCAGTGAGATGGGGAATTTTGGATTTACCACAACTGGGAAAAAAGTCCATGTCATTTTAAACTTCTGTGTTTTGTAAACTCAGTGATTTTTTTGGAGTGCCTGTTTATAATTCAAGTAATATGTGATTCAGTGATGAATACATCATTTTTTTGAAAGCTATCTTGATTTTATGAATATCATAAATTTAGTTTTGTTTTTTGCTATGTCTGTTCTTCAGGCTTTTCATGCTCAAGCCTATTCACAGTTTAGGAGAAGTAAAATAATTTATTCTGTTTCTTGCGTAAGAAAAGAGAAGCTGCCCGATACTCTAAATATTTCTTAATGAAAACTTCCTTCTAGATAACCACATTTCCAACTAGTATGCTTTCTTTGAAACCTGAAATAAAGCTGACTTTGTTTTGCTAAAGGCAGTCAGGTGTCTTGCCAACTACTCACTGGTAAGACCTACAGTAAAGTTGAAAAGAAATTAAATGTCTGGATATGTTGAAGATAAAACCTCTTTTCCTTTACAAACCATTACTAAACGTGCCTAGTAGGATAACTTACCTGTTTATAAGGCTTGTGGTTTCTAGAAGAGTCACTGCTGTTGCTAGTAGTACTTTTAGCTAAAGTATGGCATTTTTTTACTATGACCATTTTTGAGCAAAGCAAAAAGAAAACAATAAGATTAAGATAAATGTGAAAGAACAGCTAGAAATACAAGTTTTCTGTTTTCTGCATTTCTTGTGAAGAATAAGGCCATCACTCTCTTGTGCTACTGCCAGAAGCCCAGCTCCCCTTTCATCAGCTGTCTACAGTGTAGTTCTTTTATAAAAATGAACTTTGGAATATTGAACAGTTTCCATTTCAGATTTTCATTATAAAGGAACTCCAAGGGACACCAGCTGCTGTTGAAATAGATCTTGGGAAGCCAAACATTCTGAAATGCTCCTTTTCCTCTTCTTGTCACTTCCTGAACTCTCTTCACTCTTGATTTGTATTATACCTTTTTCGTTCTGACTTTTCCTGGCCCTGTAATTTTTCATTTTTTTTAATATACTAATGCTTTGAACATGTATCCAGTTCTGCCACTTACACTAAGTGTAGCAATGATAACCCTGGAAAAGGCATAATCAGGCCATCACAATGGAAAAATTAGTCTACAGCTTGGCTGCGATAGGTTGTTTTTGAAACTCGGAAACTAAATACTGATTAAATGTGAAAGTTCAGCATTATCCGAGTCTCAAAAAATTATGTATGAATTTATTTTTGATTGCTTTCATTTCTTTCTCGACTCTTTATATAACACATAAAAACTGTGCCAGCTATTGCAAAAAATAATAATAAAAAAAAAACCTCATGAAAAAATAACTAGTGGAGTAGTGCTGATGCTGACTTCTAAACAACTGAGGTGATAGTTCACTTATACTTCGTTGTTTACACATCTTCCATTTCAGTTTTGCATTAGGTCTTGCAGATGGATACTTTGAGTTTGAAGTTGTTGTGGTTTTGGTGGTGGTTGTGGTTTTTTGTTTGGTTGTTTTTTTTTTCTTTTGGTTGGGTTTTTTTGATTTATTTTTTTTTAAGTCAGTGTAGAAGAAAAGGCTTATCCTCAGAGTTATGGAGGGAATGCTGAGTAAGATCCTTGGTTCTTTGGCTCATCATCGTAGTTCATCGCCTCTTTCATTTCTTGATTTGATCTGCCCCATTGAAAAGTAGATTTTTTGCAAAATTTACTCATGCATTAACTGAAAAATTATAGAGTATGGTGCCTAATTCCTATCACAACATATTTATCTCCCAACTCTTGCCTTTTTATAAGCACTTTATCTGTATAAGCATAATATTATCCCTTTAAATGAAGATTTAATTTAATTTTAAGTAGCCAGTATTTACAAAATAAGACTCTGGAAAGCATCAACAAAACCTAATTAAAATTGTAAAAAACTTGCATAATGGAAAAAATACATAATTGCCTCATCTGACACAATGATCTGGATTCATCCAGTCACCATCACATTAACATATATTTATATACATGTACAAACATACCTATATGCATGGACTTCCCCCCCCCCCCCATGCACTTCTATTTGTCTGAAGATAGTGGGCTGAAGAAAAATGTTATCTCTAATAAATACCCAAAAATAATAAAAGGAAAGAGAAGCGGATAATCTCAAGTAGGATAATTTTTAAGAAGTGACTTCAGAAGTTACAAACTGCATTATTAAAATGTCAGTGCAAACAGTACCTTGAGGTACTTGCATTGTATTAATGAAATTCACAAGAAAAATAAAGTATGCTTACATGGTAATGGATGTTCTTTGTTCTTCTGGGGACCTTTTGCCAGTATGTGCAAAAAATGAGTCATTACTTGAGTGATTTTATTGAACTGAAGTATTTGCACCCTGTTTCTTTTTTGGAAAAATCATATTAAATATGAATCAGGAGCAAAACCAATGTGAACTCTCCCTCTGGGATAGTAAGGTGGATAATTGTTTCAAAAGTATTAGCTTGTTTGTTTGTTTGTTTGTTTTGTTTCAATGTGATTGTGATCCGTGTTTAACTAGCTAAGAATACTTGAGATGACTAAAGGGTTTTGGATGAAAAAGACTTGATTGCATTTTCATTACCAGCAGTTTGCCAGTTCATTTATTATTAGGCTTTGTGATTACAAAATGTGATTTTAGGGCATGGAGGAAAGTGCTGTGTCTGAGAAGAAGGATTAATTTGCCCTTAGCTGTATAGGTTAGAAACAGGAAAAGATAAATCTGACTAAACCAAGTATGTTGTTGTGGAAATGGAGGTTTTGAATCTGCTGCTCAGAGTCCTACAGAAACTTGAAGGCATAAAGAAAGTTTTGTAGTTAAAACAGCCCCAGGTTTGTAATAAAGCACAGCTGTTCCCATTTCCTCTCACATTCTTTTGTTGTAATAAGTTCTGTGGGTTCTCTACAGACCAGCTGACCCAGTCTTAAATGTGGCTGAACCATAAAACCTGTTTTGTCTCATTTCTGTGAGATCTTACTTGAAGCATTCAGAAGATATAAAGACTTTTTTTTTCAGAGTGATTAACTCCGTTCCAATGTGACAGTTGTATGTCAACTTACAGCAGCTTCATATAATTCGGAGCTTGTCTGTGCATATACTGGAAGTAATGGAAGTAAGCGCAGAGATTTAGGATTTTTTTTTTTTTTTTTTTTAAACTAGGAGATCTCTGAAAGAATCATACTTTCGTGTATTACCATATACTTACATATTACCTCAGTTTTATTTACATTCACCTAGCAAACTTTTGTGGTCTACTGAATGTGTTTTAGCTGATCTTATCCTTGTTAATGTTACTATCCATCAGTCTTTAAACTGACACTGATTAGATAAGACCTACAAATAGTTACTGTAGTCACTAAGGTTTCCGATGTGGGTGTGTGTGTGTTTGTTGTAGTGTGTTTTTTGTTTGGGGTGGTTTTTTTGTTTGTTTTTCCCTTGTGTGGTGGGTTTTTTTGTTTGTATTGGTTTTTTTTGAAATATTTTTATTTGAGCAGTTTGGCACTTGTATCTAGACAGCCCCTTGCTCAGGTCAGCACACTTCAAGGTAGAACTATTTTGATACTTGTTTGTGACTGTCTAAACTAAAGCACTTCTAACACTTAGGATATTCTTGGCCTGTTTTTTAAGGATTTTCATGGTTAATGACGTATTAATATTTTTTTATAGATACCAAATCTTTTTTTATAAAAAGGGAAAACGTTTATTGTGTGGGTGCTAGCTAGTTATTGAGCCATTTAATGGGGTGTGCAAGCAGTCACAGAGCAGTTACTTGGTGGTTTGACTTGGAAGCATTGTAATCTAAGATAACAGAGTAATTCAAGGGGAAATATGGTATCTGCGTAGCTAATAAACTATATTTTGGAAATGTTCGTTTACCAGCAGGGTAATTCCAGTTCAGCTTCATAAAACACAGGTTATCATTCCAGAGTGTCTTGCCTGCTCTGGGAGAATCAGTTGTTAAATACACATTCCCACTATTTTTTTACTTGTCTCTTTGTATTATTCATGTAAAAGTTTTGTCAGATCACAAATTTCAGTAAGGACTTTTCAGAGTTAAATATAGGTGAACTTTTTATTAGCTGTTAGCAGTAGGCCTTTAACCTTTATCATCCAGATGCAAGAACCCCTTGGGTAAACTTGATCTCACTCCTAGGGGTAGGGAGTGATGAGAAGCTGGGTCAGAGAAGGCAATAGATAACAGTGCTAACACACATTTCTTTATTTGCCTAGCCTGTTCTGTACTTCAGTCTAAAGTTGTCTGTATGAGCTTAAATTCACATCAGTCATTTTAAATAAGTAGACTGATTTTGCCCTAGTCTGGATTAGGATCGCTCACAAATTTACTGACTACGTCTCAAAAACAGAGTCATCTAAGACAGATTTCAACAAGTGGTAGGAGCGCAGCCAATTCTTACGTTCCTGCAGTTGTCATGTTAGCCCCTTCAAGATTCTTCCGATTTGGAACATAGTTACCTGTGAAATTATCTGTCTGCTTAGAGGTAGTTGTCTTTCAGACTTCGTTCTTGTGAAAGGCACCCAAGAATTGGAGGGCCTGACTTGGTGAGTGACCATGTTTGCTGTTAATTGAATGATGACTTAAGAACAGCAGTATCTCAGAAGGCTTGCCAGGCCAAGATTATGGGCTTCAACTCATCCCAGGACGTAATATGGAAACCTGGTACCTAATTTATAATTTGAACTGTAAGCCTACTGTCTCTCAAAATACCTAAAAAAATATAGATATATTGATGAAGACAGCTGTCATACCAGATAAGTACAGATTTTCCTGTATTAAGTACAGGAGCGTATAATGAAATTAAAAGATGCAAATTAATATAGCAGGATTATTATTTTTAATCATTATGTGAAGATTTAATAGGAAAAAAGCTGGAACTTTAAGCCAAACAATTCAAGAAACTGCTTGATGATTGAATATAGTGAAACTATGGACTATGTTTTTTGTTAAAACCTTTCATTTTTGCATGCACAAGATGCCCGTTTTTCTAAGTATTTGTAGTTTAGTTGTTGCTGTTATATTTTAAACAATTATATCGCTCTTCCTATACTCCTATGTTGTAGATGTTTAAAAAGATAATCTGTCTTATTTTGCATGCTACACACAATTTTGCATGCGTTTGTGACTGACTGTATATAATTAGACCACTTCTGAGGGAGGAATCATAGTCTGCCAATTAATTTATATTTCAGTTAGTTTGTAGGAAGATAGGAATACTTACAAGGATGAGCTTTTTAGTTGCAAAGTTTTTCATTATTGCATGTAGATAAGTAGAAACATCTGTATTTTTGTTTTTTAGTTAGTCAAACCTAGAAGGCTGCCTTAGAAGACAGCTGAAGGCAGTGAAGGAATCCTCTATGGATAATTGCTCATCCACAGGTCTGGGTTTAAATATTTTCTCAGTTCAGTGTGATATAAAAGCAGAAATATTTGTTGCAGGGTTTTAGAAATAGTCTCTTATGGTTTTCTAGACAGTTGCAAATAGTGGATTTTTTTTTTTTTTGGTTGCTACTTCTGGCTGCAGAAGTGTATATAAACATTACTGTGTCTCTTTTTTCTCTCTTGGTCTAGTGACAGTTGGCAGGTGCTAGCTTCCAATAAACGAGAGTTGTAAGCTGCACAGCTTGGTAATTGGCATAGAAGTTGGGTAAGGAAATTGCCTCCTTCTCTTATGCTACAATATAGTCTTTTTAAGACAAGTTCTTTTCCTTTTCCAGAGAAAATCGGCCATTATTCAGTTTTCTCAAAGAAAGAGTGCATACATGTAGGCAATATGAGGAAGAAGTACTTGTCCTCAGAATGGCTTGCGTTGCTGATCCAACCAAGAGTCAACAGCTCAGTCTCACCAATGTTTTTGAAAACCAGTCCAAGAATGTTTGAAACTTAAATGGGTGCCAGTTGGGAAAAACTTTAGGGGTACCTATGTGAAATGAGTGGCAAAAGATAATCCTTACAAGAAAAAAAATAGTTGTCAGTTTGCAGTTATACAGAGAATGGCTCTTTCACTCCATTAAAAATATCATTTCTATACCATGCATCAGAAAATAGGATTCTTCGCTCCTTTTTTCTTTCTGGTTATTGGAAAATGAGGAAGAAAAGTTCTCTTTCTGCAAATGAAAGGAGAAAATATTCTGAGATTCTGTTGCAAGTTATTTCCGTTGTTAAAATGACACATTAGGAATATGATTATAAATTTTCATCAAAGCAGCATTTCTGTGTGTCACTTAGAATCAGGCTGCTGTGCAAACATACTTTGTATGAATAGCAGTAATATGTCCATTAAGTAGGTATAGAAACTTGGTGAAAGATTGGAAAGTGAAAATGGTACAGTTAAAAACGTTAAGGTGTGTGTGGAAAGCATAGGAATATCTTGGTGTCTTCCTTATTGTAAACACCCCATTTAAATTAATTAATTTATATCTTTTAAATTGTACTTCTTTAAATGGTACAAGGAATTTTCTTTCAAGAAATACATGATTCTTTGGACAGATAAATAACTGTTCTTTATGTAATATTTATATTTGAAACCATTTAGGAATTTCTAATAAAATACAATGTCTGTTTTTACTTTTTGTTTAAACCAATATAATTATATGTGTTCATGTATGTAAAGGATTCATCTTGAAAATGACATCAGGAAATTCTAGATTTTCTTGGTAATGGACTTTGACTTGAGATGTGTCTTAATGTTCTAACTTTATACACCTTTGGTGTCAATACTTTATTCTTTCCTTTTAAGCCCGTATTACTCTTGTTACTTTGAGTCAGAGAATCACTTATTCATCTGAAAGAAGAACCCCCCCCCCCTTTTAGCAATAAAACAATGATATGGCAATTATGCAACTTTGTATTTCATATAGCTAGCTATGTAAATACACTTCTATAGTACAGTTGTATTTTAATATCACTTGACGCTTGTTAATTACATAAGAATAGTATTTGTCAATGCAGCACTTTTTTAGGAATGTTGCCAGTTCAGACTTCACAGATGATTTAGCAATGAGGCTTATGCAATATGAGTTACATTTGGTTGGGGTTTGTTTGTTTTATTTTATTTTTTCAAATGGAGCAAGAGTAGAATTAACAGTGAGTTATTTTGCAGGATATTACTGATATTACTGCTAAAAGTGTATTTTGCTTCTAACAGTTATTGAATATTTTGTCAGTGTGTATGGGTACAAATTACAGTGCACTTCAAATCAGAATTACAGAAATCTGGCATTCTGTGAGCCTAGAGGAGTCCCTTCATGCATCAGATACAAGATAATGTCTTGGAGCTTGTAGTACCTTTTCTTCTTAATAAGAGTCTTAAAACATTTTCAGAGAGAAATCGTATGAAGAACAAAACCACATGTTGAACAAAATACATTTTTCTGCAGATACTGTAATTCATGTCAGGGTGAATAGGTCATTGGGTCCTGATATCATTTAGAGCATCCAGACACGCTTGTAAACTCTCATTTTCCTCATAGGGGAGTGAGGCAGGGAGAGACAGACTCCAATGAAAATTTATTAGAACAACTCTTATTAATTAAGCTTTTATTATGAATAGAATCAAGATATTATTAAAGGCAGATATTTATTCAAAGGGTACATTTGTTTATTCCCTCCCCGTGTCCTCGCACCCAGAGGTATACACTCTCACACGGACACTGCCACGCACGCAGTCGTTCACAGTCACCCAGGTGGAGGCCAGCCCAGCTGTTTACCCACGGGGAGAGCTGCCCCGGCGTGACAGGGGCTTCTAGGCGGGTGTGCAGAGCATCCCCCACGGGGTCCCTCGGTTCTCAGCAGCGCGTGCAGTCCTGGTGCCCCTGACGCGCACTGCTGCCGCTGCCACCTTGGATGTGGTCTGAACCGCACAGCCCTTCCTTGGTGCCAGCAAGTCCTGGTGGCCACACACGTGCTGAGCCGACGCTGGGTCTTCTCTTGTTTCTTGGAAGTGGAACAGGATGACAAATACCCACAGCTTGTTAGTGTTTGGTAGACTTTCACATTCTGCTTCTCGGCACGTACGTTTGCTCTTTCTAGCCTGCTGTTTTCTGGGGACTGTTACTCATCCGCACCTGTGTAGTCCATTTATGGAAACTCCCAGCAACAGGCTTTTTTGACAACACAACTCTTGGACAACTGGTACGTCAGTGTGAAACTGCAATGGGAAGTCATTGACCTGTGAAACATTTTTCTCAACTTTCTTTCAGTCTTAGTCTTACATTTGGAGTTGGAACTGTAATCAGTTTGAATTTTGAATTTTCTTTTTGTATTCTCATGCATTCCTATGGAGGTTTTGTTATTTGTTCTATTGGGACCAAGTTCAATCCCATTTTCCAATTCTTATGAAAATAGTAATGAAAAACGTGTTGCATCAAATGCATTTCATGACAATTTTTTCTAACTTTTTATGCAATTCCAATGGCAAAGGTATTTATTATAACTAAGTGAATTATTTCTGCAGAAGCAGTCATTTTTGATTGTCCTTCCCTTTTCTCAATCACAAATATTTATAACTTTTGTTCCATTTTAAAAAACTTCTATAATTCAAAATTCTACTCTTGAAGCTTGTGTTACTGTGAAACTTTCCAGTTGAAGCTGGAAATGGAAAGAAGTTAAATCTAGTGGTTTACCATAACTTTACATTGCACCCTTGGCAGGTCTTGTAATTCCTAGAAAGAAATAGGAGAAAGCATTATGGATTTCCACTGTGATTAGCTGGTTATTAGGTCTGACATTAATCACACATGTGGAAGTATGCATTGGGAATAATTTAGCTGACGTCAAGGGAGTGGCACTGACATAAAACTGATTTTAATGAGCTTTATCTGCAGACAACTTTGAAGGTGAGAATTAATTTACATAACATCTTATTTTGTCCACAAAAGAGTAGAATAATTCAGCTTTTTGGCTGCTATTAATTGGACAGGTTTCAAAGTGCTGTTTGATTACTGCAAGTAAGATGAAAAATCTGACCTGGAAATGTAAGAGCACTACAATACTGTTTTGTCAGTACTATTTAATATTGTTCTATCAACTACTTTTACTACCTAAAATTCTTTTCATATATTTCTATATGCCTGAACAATACCTGAACCCTCTCCTAAGAGAATCCCCTTATTACCTACTGTCTTAGCTGCTTGAAGGCCGCTCTAGGTACCTATGTGGATTCTTGGGCAATGTTGGCATTAGATCGTCCAGAACTTGTCATGGCCACATCCTATCAGATGATCTGTGAATTTTCTCATATATCACCCTATTTCTTAACATAGATAATGTGTAGAACAAGGATGAAATTAAGTTTATCACTTTGTGAAAGCCACTTCACTAGCTCTGCTTCGTATGTTCATTTGGCTGCAAATGAATAACAATATTTGAAGAAGTTGTTTTAAATTATGCTTCTGATCTAATACGTTTCATTTCTGATGCTTGCTAAAGGCATCTGAAATGCTTCAGAATGTGGATAAATTTAGGCTGTGCTTTTCACCTCTGAAAAAAATTCAGTCTCTTGTGAGTGTTGGTATTAGACTTCAAGCTAGTTGGGTTTACCATTGCGTAAGTCATGGAGGTTATTTCTCTGGGTTTTGGTGTCTGTGGCTGCTTAGCGTTTCATATAGTCTTTAGATACAGATTGCAACACAGAGCAATGTTTTAATTTCATTTCAAGACACTTAATTACCTGAACATTTCATTTGGCTCTGATATGTACCTTCGAGCATATTGGCTGCAGTGTTTCACTTGATGGTTTCACTATATGGGGTTGTCAGTTTTATGTGATGAATAACTCAGTAATTATGGAGGCATTCTATACTCTGTAACTCTTCCATTCATTCTTAGACAATCTGAATTAGATTGTTTTAGGAATCACTAAACTGTATTTTTAAATAGCATGTTTAGAATTCTGAGTCTTGAGATAATTTTCTAAGAACCTGCCAGTAAATTAGACAATTTGTTTTAATTAAAATTAACTAAAACCTGTGTTCTCGCAGGAAATGAATATCTGTGTCTATCTTCTTTTGTTTCCATTTTTGTTCTGAATTATTATGGTAATGTAACTAAACAGTTTGGATTTGTCACCACTGTTAATATTGACATGTTATGTATAAATATTTGAATACTTCAGTTTGTAAATATTTGAATACTTCAGTTTGTAGTAAGTAAAAATTAAGTTTATTATTTTATAGGTTACTAAAATGCTATGTAAACAATGCTTAACTGAAGCTACTGTGATATTAAAAAAAAAAGGCTTTTGTTATTTTATGATAGCTACTTTGTTCTTGGCTCCCTAAATAGTTAAAATTAACATCATTTTAAAATAGAGTGAGTAAAGGCCTAGTTTTAAAGTATTTCAACCATTTTTATATTGTTACTGCTTAATGACATTCAAGGAAAAAAGTAGTGGCTGTCAGATACCAGATAGAACCTGTGTTCCCGTAAGCTCTATTGATCGATGCGTAAACTTAGCGCTGAATACGTGGGAGCGGGGAGGGAAGAGGGAGTTTGGTAGGATTTCAGTTTTGGATAGTTTTGCAGTACTTTTGAGCTTCAGTTGCTGCTAATGCAATACTTCATGCTGGAAGGCATCAGTAGATAGGTCGGACCTACCTCTTGCCCCGCTGGCCCTTCAGGCAGTAAGAGGCTATGGAAAAGCTTCCAAGAGACTGGATGGAATCGAGGAGGTGTTGCTGGAGAAGGGGCATGGGGTGTGTGTGTGTGTGTGTGTCCTTAAGAAAGATAGATGCTTGTGGGACCTAGATTTTGCTATAGTAGAGCATGGGGCATATTTCTGGGAAACTTCCTTAGAAACAGCTCGTCTACTTTAAAATAGTATTATATTAAATGACAGTTGTTCATCCTGGAAGTACAGTTCTTTAGTATTTGTATAAGTCTCAACTCCTTCAAGTGCACCGAAAGCATGTATTTACAAAAACAGTTGTTTGTTGTTTGCTTTTTATTTTTAAGTACCCTAAGTGTGAATAGTATGAAGTTTGAGTCATTCCCAAGTACTGTCAAGTAAACTTTATGCCTTAAATATTCTGTTTCATAAGCTGTCTTATTTTTGTAACCTCCTGTATATAGTGACTACTAAAAAAAACCTGAACAAAAAACAATGGCCTGCTATATTTTGTAGTATCATAAATATAGTTTTGGGTCACATGATCTTTTTGGAATTGATACATGCTTTAATACGCATGGTTTCAATCCTCTCTCCCAAATTAATGGGAGTGTTTTGCCATGTGTTTCAGTCGAAGTAGATTAGGTTGCTAAGCCAAGCTTTTATTACCCAGAAATCATGAAGGTAATAAAGTGTTGATAAATAATGTGGGGAAGGAAGAATGAAAAATTCCCGCAGGTGCAGGGAACGGTGTTACTTGTGGGGGTAACACTGTCTCCTTCCGGCGGTTCCGTCCGTAGGCTGCCTGGCCAGCCTGCAGGTTAAGCGGCTCCTGACTTGACTGGGGCAGGGTCAGGACCCCTGTGGGGCAGCCGCCCGCAGCAGCGCTCTCCTCACAGGGGTCCTGCACTCGCTGCTCTCCATGAGGGGCTGCAGTCTCTTGTTAGGTGATACCACTTATTTCTTACATGGAATCAATTCCATTTCTCCACTTCATTGCCTCTTCATTAGGATAGTCTCATTCACGAGAAATAAATCTAACTTGTGTGGACCTATTTTGACTTGTGGGATTTCTGGGGGGAAGGGAAGTGAAAGAGGACGTGGGGTTAGATATTCCAGGCAATGCGGATCTGCCTAACTCTCCCCTCTGGTCTCGGTGGGCTCAGCCTCTCATGAGGTCAGAGTGTTGTTATACCTGCCCTTGAATTTCCTATGCTCTGGGCAACAAATAACCAACACTATTCCGATGGCAGCTTTCCAGTAAATACTGTGAAAGAAAAATTCCTTCAGGGTGAAAACTCTTCTCTAATAGTTGCCATGGAAATGGAGAATGGAGTGATTATATAGATTAATATCTCAGTTACATGTAAAAGCTCTGCAACCTCTTCTGAGTTATCATTTAGGAGAAACATTGATTCTGTAACCACTGGGCCGTTAGTGCTTTCAGCTCCACTATAGCTAAGATTTGGACCAAACCTTTAATGCAGAAAAATAGCTATCTATTTAAATAAGTGGTTTGGTTTCATAGAGTTCTGCTAGCTGTTGAAGGTTTTAGTAGGCAAGGTTGTTTTTCTGTTGTTGCTTAAGATGCATTTTGTAGTTTCATTTCATATAATCAGTGCTTCAAATACTGGACCAATATCCAGGGAATATTACTACTTTTTTCCCCCTCTCATTACCTCTGTGACATTTCTAGTAAAAATGTCTCCTCAAGAAGAGCATTCCAGAAGAGCTTTAAGATAGGAGATACAGCTAAATTGATTATAATTGCCTCAATATGTTGCTTGTTATAAATGGAGGCAAATTACTCTAGTGCATTCCGGTCAGGTAGATGAGTCACAGTGCAGTGTTGGAATGTCCTATTCCTCCATCCAAGAGAGAATTAAGCTTTTGTGGGAAAAATGCCTTGTTAAACTTGACTGACTTACTGTCAACTGGTTTATCTTTAATAAAAGCAAGTACTATATTAAATTTAATATTTTTTAATGTGGTGTAACTTCATGACACTAGCAGCATAATACTGGTCTTTTTTTAATGTCTTTCTCCATTTCTGTGGAGTAACTAACATGAAATCTTACCTTCTAAAAATACTTTTAGTTTGATTAATTTCTATATAGAACAAGGTTCTAACAGTTTATTTAATTCTGATGCAGGGCTTTTCACTTTGTTCAATAGAAATGTAAATGCACTTTTACACTAAAAGAAAAAATTACAGAAAAAAACCAAACAGTATTCTTATTTGTCATATCTAAGTTTTGTTTTATAGTTGGCTTTATTTAAGTGCTGTCTCAATTTACATTGAAGATTACAGTGTTTCCATGGGATATGCCAGCTCTTATTAGCCTGTGCACTCCTCTCCAACAAGAGTGTAGCGAGTGAGTCTTCATGGTTTGGTACATACCTCATGTTGAAGTTGAAGGAAAATACTTCACGAATTATCTCAAAATATTAGTTTATTTTGCTTTGCTGGTCGCTGAAAGCATAGCTTGATGCCTATTATACTTAGTGATTCTCCTTTCTAACACCCATACTATTTTTGTTTTTTATCTTGGAAGGACCAAAAGGGCTGTAATGTTTGAAGTGACATTTTGTAATTAAAAATTCTTTCTCTTGTAAAGATGTGATTGTGGATTGAAGCTAATGTCAACAGAGAAGATAGTCTGGAACCAGAGAATGCCTTCTCTGGTACCTTGAGAACGATACGTGTGAGAATGGAGTGTACGCAGAGCACAGTGACTTTGATGTGGGAGTCCAGATACATACTTCTTAGTTGATAATGTTCTTTATTTGTAAAGCCATTGCAGTTAGTAATTCAAATGTTAGTGTCATTTTCATGTAAGCTAAGAATTCATATTGCCATTGTATGCTTCTCATATGAAAATCGCATGCTTATTCTTTCTAGATGCTGTATAGCTTTAAGGCAATCTCAGCACTGTCAGCAAGACCATCTCCCTTTTCAGGTGTATTGACTGTACAGAGGCAACGTAGATATTATACAAACTCAGCATCTATATGCTGAGATCACACTGGGGAGATAATGTTCAAAATTATAATGGGCTTTATAGGTCAAGAGGAGCATCTTGAATTCTGTGTGGTTATACTTGCTGTGAATCTAAAATTGTATGTACAGTTCCTCTGTGTGCATTTGAATATTATCAATGAGATTTGACAAAGGTCTGAGTAGCCAAAGAAAAAGTTGTGTTTTTAAATGGGGGGGGGAAGTGATTTTCACAAATAGCATCTAGATATTTAAACTCTAGGTGCTACCAATGCTCAGTTAGAATCAGAAGCTATTAATTGCATGATTTTTGACATACTGGTTCTGCCCAGTATGTAAGTGTGTAGGAGTATTATTCAGTCTTCATACTACTTGCTGGACCTGATCTTAGGGACACTTGCATCCATACTATGCTAATCAAAGGGGGACAGGGAGTATTCTTGTGCATGGGAACTCAGTTGTCTATTGTTAGAAGGGTTTCTTGCTGGGACACACAGAAACAATCATGAGCATAGTTCAGAAGTTAGTGTGGTCCCAAACCATTTCCCAGGACAGCGTTTGTGGCTGCTGGGCTCTGCTGTATAAAGGATTGCAGTAGCGTGGATATGGGCTGTTCAACAGCAGTTGACCTCTGTGTCAGGTAATATGGTTCAGGGCATCTTTAATTTCCTAGTGTACACATAGCCATAGTAATATAGAGTAACTTGAAGGACCTGCCAAGGTTAAAAACTGCTGAGTATTGTATTGATTAGCCAGAGATTTAGGAAAAGTGACACCTGTATTTGAAGGTCTGGAAAATCTCATTTTATCAATGTTCCTTTCCCGTCCCTCTGAGTAATATGTTGGTGTTTCTTTTACTCTGGCAAAATTTTTCCAGAGTAACTGGGTCCTACAGTACTCTACAGAAGGCATTCATTTGGGTTCATTGGCTTATAAACCTGCAGAGAATATTTTGAGTCACCTGTGATTGGGACAAGTTAAGGGGTGAGGCAGGGCTTTACTTTCTCTGATTTCAGACAAAATACGTGAGTCCAGGTGAGTGGGGATTCATCTGTGCCAACAACCTGCTAGTCATGTTTCTCTTTAGGACTTTCTTATGAAGCTGAAGAAAGTTGTAGTGACTCACTGTCAATTGACTCTACACCAGCAATTCTTCTTTACCAAGAAAGAAGATTCAAGATGAAGAAGGGGTTTTGAGTTGTGCCGGTGCTACTGACCTAACCACTTTTAATTACTCTGTGGGACTGCCAGACTGATTTACAGAGCCATGACACATAGCTGTGTGGTACCAAAACACACAGCAAATTCAAAATCCAGGTCACACAAATGGTTGTGCCAACAAATTGGGGTGAGTGGTAGAGTTACAATACCTGGGGAGCTGCAGTGCATACAACAAAGGAACACCTCAAGAGCAGTCCTTTATAAGAAAAAGGTGTGATAGTTGATTCAAGAGACTGTATTCAAGGGCAAACGGGAGCATAATACATGTGGGTAGATATAACTATACCGATCATGTTACTTTTAGCGTTTACATTCAGTGATCAATTGTCAAGCGTACACTTTGCGTTTGTAGTGAAGACAAAACAGCACATCCCAAGCTATGAGGAAAAAGGAATGGCTGCCTCTGATCTGTATGGACCACATCTCTTCTTAGCACAGCCCTAGACTGCATCAAGCATCCTTAAACTCGAATGGAGTGTAGCTCATTGCTCGCATGCTGGTCATAAGATTTATGCATAGATCTGTGGATAAAATAGGGTTTCAATTGGTCATTTAATTCCACTTGAGTTTCTTGTTTCCCCCCATCACCTGGTTCTCTAATTCAGGAATTTATTTGAAAGTCAGTCATTCATTGCCTAGGGCTTACTATCCTGGAAACGTATAGCTCCTAGGAGGGCTACAGGTGACCATCCTGTTGACTGAGGAAGTTGTCATCCTTGTTTAGGGAAAAAATGTCAAAACAAACTAAATCCCACTGAAACTCAGGACAACATAGTGCTTAACAGCAGGTGCGTATTCCACCATCAGAAATGTTATTAGCAGCACTAGTAAACATGCATAAGCCAACTTTAAACTCACTTAATTGGGTTAATTGCTCTGTAGGTGGTCTAGATGAATGGGGCTCAACAATAGCTGCAAAGTGTGTCCGGTCTTCTGGGCAAATTCTCAAGCAATTAACCAACAGTTTCTCTCATGCAGCCACACTGATGTTACTGTCAGCACTGCACCTAGACAGTGTAAACATGCTGCAATTACAATTTTGCATAAATCACATAAGTAGTTCTAGAAGTGGTACCATAAAATCAAAGCGTTGGTTTGTCATGAAAGGATGTTTTTCAGCCAAAGCAGCTTGGTCTTGTTTTTGCCATAAAAGTATGCCTTTTGTTTTGTCTTCATCTTCAGGTCAGGATAAGAACTGTAGTAACCTGGACAGGGCCACATAGGGATCTTGGTGGCATACACTAATATATGAGGAGGAGACAAATCCTGTTAATCTGCAGAATTATGCACAATAAAAATTATGGGGAAACTACAAATGAACATTTTGGAATAACAGGGTTCCAGACTTTGTCATGTGTGGCTCTCCTCCCGTACCCAGTAACACACACCTCTCCTTTGTGTATCTGTGGAGCGTGGGGTGTGTGTTTTTTCTTATTTTTTTCTCCCATTCAGTTCAGGGTAAATAATTCCCATACCCCATTAAACTGTTCATCTGTGTCATTAATCTTATGAATTAGATGTTCATTTGAAAGCAGTGTCAGCATGCAAGTATTGCAAAGTAGGTCACGCTAACTTTTCCACTTTCTTAGGGTGAAAAGATTTTTCTGAAGCAATGACCTTGATGCATGTGTTTGAACAAAGACTACTCAGGAAGGCCTGATGTAACTGGTACTAAAGAAGAAAATGCTCTTTGGTCCTGGGGAAATTGTTCCAGAATGTAACATTTATTCTAAGAGAAAGTACTAGCATTTAAAACAGGTAAAACATCAGATGTGCTCACAGAGAATCCCTGATGACCACTAAAATAAGCCATTTGCTCACAAGAGATATTGGAAGAAGAACGAAAAAAGATGGGAAAGACAAAGAGGATAAGAAACGACACAGGCAGCAATGATGGATACTTTTGGTTTATGAGTTCCCATTAATTTAATCCATCACCAGTTGTATTAGATGCCCTGGTATATTGTTGGACTGTCAATATTTGACTATTTTATGAACTAGTTGATGTTTATTATGTCCTTTGAATTGAGAAGTGTCATAAAATACTTTAGCCTTGCTATGCATTTAATTTGTGTACCATTTGTTGCTGTCTCTGCAGAGCTAAATGTCACAGTAAAGTGGAACATTACCTAATTAAGTATTTCAGATAGATATGTGCTAAAAATAAAACTGATAAGTGGTAGCAATTTGCTGTTCTTAGTAGTTATAAATGTGTAAAATATAGAACGCAACTTCAGGCCTATACTTGAATAGGATTTATTTTAAGAGTTTTATTTACAGCCTGCATCATCAGGGGAGTCTTTCAGTGATTTCTTTCAGACTTGGGTCAAGCCTAGTAATGACTGAACCACTTACAATCTCCCAACACTTTAATTGCCAATTATCTCATTTTTATGTGGCCTTCAGTCTTTAGTAGGATACTTTATAGAACGACAGGCATGGGAGTAGTAGTTAACCCTTCTAGAAATACGATTTGCCAGTGTGTGGCATGCAGCAGTCACGGCACAGCATGACTCCTGGGGGACCCTGTGACATTTGTTTGCCAGCAGCGATAATACTGTTCATTGTAGTTTTGCTGACAATCAGCAAAGTGATTATGAATTTATCTGGTACTGTAGAATTGTATAGCACATTGACAGCTGCAAAAGTGACTTAATTTTGGCTCCATACAAGCATACAGCTAAGTGCTAATTAATAAAGCAACATTTATAAAGTAAATATTATGATGACTTAATGTGCCCACAACAGTGTAATTCATGTTTGTTTTGGAAATGAATGGTGAATTAGGAACTTCATCACATGAAAAAAAGCATAAGAAAAGAATAAGATATAGGTAGATGAACAAGACTAATGCTTTTGTTGATTTAATACAATTTAAAGTTTACTAATCCTGTGGAAATGTGATTCTTTTTCTTCAACTAAAGACAGCTCCTTTAATGGCATTTAATACTACATAAACCCATTAAATGAAAGAGCCTTAGGATTTCCTTGACAGAGAAGGAATACGTGTTGTGTGTTGAAATGTAATTATTACTTAAATAGCAGTAATCCTAAAGTTATTACGAAAGTTAAATCATTGAATGGGCACTGTTAAACAGGAGTGTGTGCGCTCTGTAGGAGTATATATTCATGTGATGTTAACCAAAAATGTCATGGAGTTTGACATTTTTTTGGATTAAGTGTAAGTACTAGGCGTTAAAGTTTAAGCCCAGAAAATCAGAGGGATGATGTGATATTTTTTTGTCAAAAATAAGAAAATAATTTGATTTAAAAATACAGATTTTTCTCTGTGTGTGTAAAATTACTTCTTCAGTGTAACTTACAGCCAAATCTGTTTCTTTAGGAAAGATTTAGTCATGAAAGCAGAGTAACCTGTAAGGATTCAACTGGAGTTTTGCAAATTGGGAAGGAGGGAGACCCTATTGCTCTCTGCATCTACATGAAAGGAGGTTGCAGTGAGGTGAGTGTTGGTCTCTTTTTGCATGTAGCAAGCAATAGGACAAGAGGAAATGGCTTCAGGTTGTGCCAGGGGAGGTTTAGACTGGATGTTAGATAAAATTTCCTCACTGAAAGGATTGTCAGGCACTGACTGGAACAGGCTGCCCAGGGAAGTGGTGGAGTCACCATCCCTGCAGGTATTTAAAAGACAGGTAGATGAGGGACATGGTTGGCTTGGTAGTGTTAGGTTTATGGTTGGACTCGATGATCTTAAGTGTTTTTTCCAACATAAATGATACTATTCTAGATTCTCCTGCTGTGTATAGAAGCTCATGAAAGAACCTGTGAGCAATCCCTTGATATTCTCTTTGCACCTTTGTTCTATTCCCTTTTGGCCACTTGGTCAATTTCTGATAATTTGGATAAATAATTCACAATATATTTTACAAATAGGGGAAAAAAAGATGGAAGTTGGCTGAGCCACTTAATGAATTCCACAAGTAGAGAAGAATTTTCACAGGCTGGTGGTTCCTCTTTGAAATCATCAGGCTACCTATAATACTGATGGGGTTTAGCCAGTTACATGCTTGTTGGTCAATTATTTCACCTTAACAAGAAATTTTTGATCATCTGGTTAAGCAGATAGATGCCTGGATCATATATTCTCTCATTGGGTAAGTATAATTCATAGACTCATACTACTGTTTGAGCTGCTTTGATCAGTAATTTCAAAAGGTATTCCATCAGTATTCTTTTTCAAGTTTAATTAAAGTATATAGACCATTCATTTGGAAGTTTTAACAGCATTTAAAGCTATCCTACAATTATTTGTTATGCAGTGGAGGTGAAGTTTGCTCTATGTTTAGAACAAAGAATAGGGGGAAAACAGTTTAAGTGAAAATATTTACAATGAAGCTGGATGTTTCTTGAATGACTTGTTCTATGGATATCCTGCCCCTTTAACAGGAATCACATAGCTTCACTAAATGCAGCTGGCTAGATTTCAACATGGTTGTTTAGTGAGCTGAGAGCAGACCGTTATTAAGATGAGATTTTTAGGTCAGTAGAAGCAGTGAGACATTCAGGATTGGAAGTACTCTATTTCCATTGCTCTCTATCTAGTTTAGTTATATAGGAATTAGCCTCCAAAGCAAACGTGCTCATCTTGATATCACCACCTGGATGAGTGAAGAAAAAAACCCACAATGCATGTCTGAATAAGTATTTTTCTTGTTACTGGGATTGATT
>KL273257.1:2576-14914 GCA_000699545.1 Podiceps cristatus | reverse complement strand
CAGCAGGAAAATGCAGCTTTTGATCTTTAAGCCCGAGCATGCCTAACGTGATTTTTGTCCCGCTTTGCGTGGTGTTCCCAATCACCTTGCCGTGCTCTTTCAGAAGTATTCCCTGGCTGGGTTTGGGAGGTCTGGGCACTGTGACACTGGCGTGGTCTTTTCACCACAATCTGCAGCTTCATTGCTGCCCTTCTCATGGGCTTTCCTTCTCTGCTTTTTTGACTGTAGATTTCAGTTAATGCAAAATGACATATCACTGGTGGTGTTAGTGGTAAGGAATACTTCTGCTTTACCGATGATCATTGCTGGCTTTCTTTACGTTGTGTGGTTATTGAGGTTTAAAATGTGATTTGACAAAAAAAGATGATCACATTTTTTTTCTGTGTGACCTGTTAAAACTACTTCACCACTTTTCTGTGTGTATCTGAGGCTGCTGATACTTTTGCTAACAGTACTGTTTGGGATGTACTTCATACTCTATTTATTTTAAGTGTAAGGTCAACAAAGATCTACATGGTAAAATTCTTCTAGTCATTTCTTAACATGGCAAAACTTTGCTAGTTTTAATGCTATTTAATTCTGGAGTGCTTTGAAATCACATTGAAAATGCATCAATGTGGTGCTACAGTTTGTAAGCAGATAAGCATACGTACATATTACAAGAAAATTCAGTATGCCTAAAAATTTGGTGTTTTATTAGAAATACTTTGTCAGTAAATTAATTGGCATTTTAAAGGAAAAAATAAGAAGAAATAGGTATTAAACACTGAGTCTTTTAAGAGCCCTTAAACTCTGCTTTCTTTTTATCTGCTCTTTTTATGTGATTTTATTAGCATGTCAATTCTAGATGTTTGTCTTAGCACCAGAGTTTCAGGCCACTGAAGAACTACTTTTAAAATAAATTCAGATAATTTATTTGAAGTTCTCTGAAATTTGATTTCAATTTTTAGTTATATAGATTATTGATTTGCTGTGAAAAGAGTAAAGTTAAAATGTTATTTTTTGCAATCGTCTTATCTCTTCTGTTTTGTTTTGGTTTTTTTTGGTTTTTTTTTTTTTTTTAATGTGCTTTTTGGAATTTTCCATTTTAGATCTGAAATAAATTAGCTCAAATAGCAATGAATGAGCGTTGGTTTGGCTAAGAATGTAAGTATTAGATTATGTGCTATCTGGTAAAGCTCTTAAAGAGTAGGAATTTTTAAAAAAATGGTCAATGCTGTAAGAAGTTGCATATAACAGAATAATACATTTGTCATCATCAGTTTCTTGTGTTGAATGAATAAAAGGTACCCACCTAACTAAGGTAAATATCAGATGCCTCAGATTAAGTATTATGTACAAATGTACATAATAAACACATTGAAAAAACTGTACAAGTGTGTTTACATTTTTGTTTACTCACAGAAGCTAAAACACTGCTAACATAAATATAGCATCTAGTTTTTGTTCTTCTGTTTAATGTGAGCTGCTATCATCTGGTTTTGCTCATAATAAAAAAGTTGTTAATGGTAGAATAACATTCTCAGATGTGTTGTCTCTGCTCAAAGAAATTAGATAGCTGTGCTGATCTTCACAATTACATTTGTGATCTAAAGTGATAAAGTAATGACATTATGTTCAATAAGGATGTTAGATTTTATTTAGAACTAATTACTGTTTAGAACCAGCCTTGTATAATTTTAAATTATGACTTTACTAAATATGAAGTCATAATCACTGTGAAAAATAAATGGGATTTAAAATAAAATAATTTCTTAACCCTGTGTACTTTTGGTGTGTGCCTCAGGGCTTGGTAAAGGATATGAAAAGGAGACAGACTTTCCCAAACTGCTTTCACTTTTCTTTTAGTAGCATGCCTAGGACTGGAAAAATCATTCATATGTATCTTATGTCCTTTGGAAGTAAATGCTAAAATTAGGTAACTTACCATTTAACTAATTAAATTTCCAGCTCAGCACTAGTCAGCTAGTATTCCATTGCTCTTTTTTAAGTACAGCAGATGCTGCAGAGATTGTGTACTCAATCATTGTAGGCATTTTTATAATTAATCAATTGTTGTGAAAAATAGTCAATGCTTTTTCATATATTATTAATTGAATGCATTTGCGGTATTACAAATGAAGCAAGTGGAGTATGCTTTTTTAGTGGCATAAAGGCTTTGTGTAACAACCTTTCTCCCCAGCAAATAGATTATGTGGAACCAGATTCTTTGCTACCCTACATTTTCCCACTCACATGGTAGCATGAAAAATAGCAGAATCTGTGAATTTAAGGAAACCAGTATTTAAGGAGAGGCTCAGAATGAAATTGAGAAAGTTAAATTCCCTAGTGGGGATAAAAAGTAGCATCTCTGCAGGATGATCATCCCTGATGTATGGTCGCTTGCTAAGGCAGGAGATACGGATGGGATGTCTCTCTGCTCCCCAAGCACTCTTGGTTGCCCTCTGGCACTTTGGAGTTGGGCTAATATACTCTTCAATTTGTTGATGCAGGAAGGTAATAAATCCTTTTATTGAGCTGAAAAGATAAACTTGGGCTGGAATGATGGAAGGCAGCATGGGGTTTATGGGGGCAGGGGTGACGCGTGACTTTTTCGGTCACTGGGGATGAGGTTGGTAGTTGTGTTTCTGTGTGAAAGGAATTGGGGGCTGCAGAGGGGAGGCTGCACTCCTGGGAAGGGTGGGGAGTTGCTTGCCTTGGCTTTCTCACCTTGGAAGCTTTTGAATCAAATGGAGATCAGAATAGGTAGAGAATTAAGTGCTGTAAGTGAGAAACTGGAGTTTTACACCAGTGGCAGCAGTTATATGTGTTTTATTGAGCTCTTATTAGGCTAAGGAAACTACCCTATGTTTATTGCCTGCTGTTCCTCACTGAAGGGTCAGGATACTGAGGCTAGAGTATCTTGTTTTGGATCTTTGGAGAGAGCAATTCCTTGAACAAATTTTCTTGCTGTGCAGTGTATTATGTAGAATAACATTTAGAAGATGTAATTGTTCCATAGGCTCTCAGTATTTTAAAATGTGATCTAGGTGTCACTGATGCTGTCATGCTTGCTAAGCATCTGAAACTAGATCTGCAAAGCTGCCTCAGCAGCCTTTCTGGGGATGTTGACTCCATTGCTGGTTTTGTCATCCTTTTTCTCTGTTTTTCTGCTTCTCAAACACTAAAGAAAGGAGAGTATTCACGGTGCAGACCCAGCAAAGTAGTCATCATCTCTCCCCTCATTTTACTGGTTGGAGTTTGTGGCTTTGGGGGGAGCTATGTTACCCCAGATTTTAAAGACCAACGATGGAGTCTGCCTGAACTGCAGGGTTCAGAAGGAGTTAGCTGTATCCACCATCTACAGTGTGGTGTCTAGTTTTGGCACTGATCGTAGGTGATGAGCTTGTTTGCAGAGTTTAGAGCGCTGTTGTCCTGGCTGTGCCTTCCAGGGCCTCCAGCTGGCCCTGCTGTCCTGCTGGCTGCTGTGGGCCGTGCCAGGGCCATGCCCCACTCCTGGTACGTGGGTCTGCTGCACCCTTGCTACCTGCCATCAGCTGCTCCATGCTCTGCTTGTGGTCCCTTAGCTTCCTTGTTCAGCTTTGGCCAGAAATGTAGCTGGGTTTGTCACGGGATTTGTAACAAAAGCTGCTTTATCTAGGACAAGTTGATAGCGTTAAGCTATGTCCCCACAGCTGAAGAGCTGCTCAGTGGGGCCTAGCTGTCTAGCAGCCTGCATCCGAACTATGTTTCTCCTTTATGTACACTTGGATCAGTTCTTTACATTCAGTGTCACGCACCACTATCCAGTTGGTGCCTTGAGTACTGTGCTTTTTCAACTGGTTAATTACTTTTCCCATAAAACAAGTATGCAGATGTAAGCAACCGTGTTTTCAGTTGAGGATGTCTATCTTTAAGGGGTACACTTGAACAGTAACACCGATGTCTTTTACAGAATTTTTAGTCTTTGATTGCCTTGAAGACATCCTGTTTGCTATTCAAGTACATAGTATTTATCAGTTTAGCTTATTGTTATGGCAGTTGCACAGCTCCCTTTTCAAGCCTTCATGGCACTGCTTGACCTGTTTCCAGCTTCCCCTACCACTTCTCCTTTCTCCTCTGCCCATGGAGCTTGAACATTTGGGATGCTGGTAGAAGCTCTATCTCGGAGCCGAGACAGAGATTGCCCTTAAAACTGTTTAATACATGCGTGGGATGTTGCCAGGTCCTGTTCAGATGCAGTTTCTGAGGGATCTTACCGTTGCTGCCTTTTGCCTCTGTTGTGTTACTGTTAGTCCTGTGCCAGGTGATGTTTGGTCCACCAGTTACAGTGTTGCTATTCACAAGCAATTCAGATTTCATAATTTCTTTAGCATCTCATTAAATATTTCAAATCATACATTGCCTTTTGTTTCTGAAATTACAGAGAAACAACCTTGCAGAATTTCATTGTACCTGTTGTAGCTGATAGACTGTAACTGTATGAGGCTGTGTATTCATTGGGGCTATTTCTTCATTGTCCTGAACTCCCTTACGTTCTTCAGTGTCATTTTAATAGAATTGCCTGCTTAAAGCTCCAAGTACTGTGTTCCCATATCTGATATTGGTGATTTCTAGAACTGTCAAGTTTGTTTTCTAGAACTGTAAAGTTGTTATCTCAACTTCTTTTTGCCTGTGAAACAGTAATATCATAGAGAGTGCAAGTAATTATAGATCACTGATCACAATCAAGTAAAATCATGGGAGCTGGCTGAGTATAATTTTGGCATGAAATACTGTTTCATAATGTTAGTTAATTAGCTAAAATAAGCATCAGAAAAGTTAACAACTAGAAATCACTCTAAGAAGTGATTCTGTACTTCTAAGTGGGAAGACTACTCAGTGAATTCTCTATTTGCACAAGCAAAAACGATTTCTGCTCCAAAACCACAATGAGAGAATAATGGCATCCTTTGTACTAAGAGGCATTTTTTTTTTTTTTTAATTCTACTATAAACCTGCCCTGCCATCAAAAGAGAAGGTCTGGCATCCTCTTTGCTCTGAGCTGGATCTTCTTGTCCTCTGGCTCATGTTGGTATTAGCATTTGGAAGCTCTCACAATGATCTGGATCATTGAACTGGTGCAGTGAAAAAGAAAAATGGATCAGGAAAAGCCCAAGATGCTTGTGGCAATGAGTGACTCAGCTAGACGTTTAAGCTAATCTTGGTCATCTAAAGGTATGTGTCCGGTTAAACTACTGATCTGTTTTCTCTGTAGTCAGGAGTGAGAAGGAGACTCCCCTAACGGAGAGCCATTTCTCCCGATGTTCAACAGTGCAGGTGACTAACTTGGATGACTAACCTGATGTCTATCTTTTTTAGGCAGTAACCTTTAGTTGAGAGCCATGTTGTGTCTCACCCTTTCAGTCCTGATCTTTGCATAGTTTTAATACCTTACTTTCTCGAGGAATTCTAATTTTGATTTTACAAGTCTGTAACTCATTCAAATGATCAGCAAGTGACAGAAAAAGGCAATTTATTAACAGCCTCTCACAGAAACAGTTTAGAGGAGAAGATAAGTTCTGCTTATTGTGCTATCATTCTCATCTAATTTTGTAAAAACAGTACTTTTTCTTGCGCTGAATACAACTGTATCTGAGCTGAGCTAGTTAAAATTAATATTTTGATTACTGACTACTTAGATATCAGCACTAGGTACTTACATGTCATATTTTTGGGAAAACAATAATGAACTATTGTGGGGTATGCGTTCTGCAGTTTAAGTCCACAAGTGTGCAAGCAGATTGATTTATGAACTGGAAAAATAAAGAATTAATATGTCATGCATAGGATCTATTCATGGATTCCTGCTCTGGAATCTTTGAGCTGGTCATCATTTGTCAGTGTTGCATATATTGTTCAGTGTAGAGGAAGTTACTATTTTAAAGTTGAGTAAGAGCACATTTTGCCAAGATTTTTTTAATATGTAATAGCATGTCTAAATAAAGTTGGCATAGGAAAATTCAAGGAAGAGTCAGGTAGCCAGAAAACAATTATTTTATTATTTGAAATCTTACCCGATATGTTTAAGTTAAAGTTTTACTATCTTATACAATTATACTCTGGAATACTCTAATTCCACCTAAATGGCTTTTGACCATAAATTATTAGCGCATTTTGTACCTGACATTATTCATAACTCCTAAAGGACAATTTTAAATGGGTGGTTGCATTTTGCAACTGTTTTTGTGAATAATAAATATGAATTTAGCAGTAAAGAGATGACATATAGCAGGCAGAATAAGATGTTTCAGTTTTGATATTTGTCCTCAAAACTTTAAAGGCTTAGCACAGTGTTAGGAATTAATAGAGAGCCCAAGCACAGGGTACTTACTGTATGTTTATCTGCAAATCCAAGTAATAAACTGGTTAATTTTAGTATTTTATTTCTTTTTCTTTTAAATTGCCTTAGGAAGTAGGCAGAAGAACAGATCCAAATGAGAGCTTTGCCTAAAATAGAACTTGGGCTAACTTTAGGTACCCAAGTCCAAATCCCCAGAAAACTTCTGGTATTAACCACTTTTATTGGATTGGGCATTTTCTCTGTTTGACTAATAATTCCCCAGGTTCCTACACTGACTTTGTTCCCCATTCAAGCATTTCCATTCTTAGCAGCTGGCTACAGACCTATCATGTGAATCACAGCCTGAAGGTGCCTGTCTCTCTCCACTCTTTATGTAATGAGCCTACACAGTGGTTTTTCTTGTACCTTGGACCTCTCTGTGAAGTGCTATAATTAGATGGGATGAATCTCGCTTGAAGTATTGCTTCACCTAAATCCTTTGAAGAATTTAGTCTCCTGCATGTGTTCAGAGAATGAACGTCTCATACATCTCTGTGAGAGCAGACCTGTGGCAAAATGGTCTCGGTTGTTGTTTCTTTTTAAGATACTGTCAGAGGATGGGGTACACGTTGTTTTCTGTAGAGGACTCACCCAAGAACTGGAAGACCTGACTTTCAGCCCAGTGGAATGTTTTCTGCCTCTCAGATGAGTTCCCTACCTGCTATGGTGTAAGCTAAATTGTGGAAGGCTGTATGTGTGGTATGCCAGTTTTGAAGTTGTGTCATGTCAGAAATGGACCTTTTAAAAGGATATGTGACATCCTGCTCTATCTTCTTAAATGACAAGTATATGCATTTCTTGTATGGGAATATGTAGAGTTCCAACATGGCGATGCAAGTGTTATTCTAGGTAATACCTTGAAGTTCCCATAGCAAATTTCACACTTAAACAGGATGGAATGTGAAGTGTGAGGAATCTGACTGTTAAGCAAGTGAATTCTGTCTTGAGAGAAAGTTCAGATCTGTAACCTAAATTGTGGAGATGATGGAGTGACTGACTTTTGAATGTTTAATCCTGGTTTTATTTCTTGCCTCTTTCTTACAATCACAGTCTGATCTAATAGAAATAGCCCTTGCTCTCTCAGCCAGGAGTCAAGAAGTCAGTCAGTAATTCATGCTTCATGAGAGGCTTTTAGAATAGTACAAACCCTGTATTACACAGAAAGAACAGAAAACGTGTATGAAGTTGCTACCGTCTTCACAGGCTTGCCGGGAACACAGGGAACACTCCCGAGCACTTTTGATGCCAGTCAAGTGCCCTTAACTCTTGTTTTCCATAGAATTAAATTTGTGAACAGAGTGAATTACAAGCAGAGTGCCAGATAGACAGCAACACAGAGAGAGCTGGTCCAATTTTTCCATGTCACTGTTTGGTATGGTGGAGCTGTTTCATCTACTACAGCACAAATGGAAGTTGTAGCCTAACGAAGACACTAAGAGTACAGGGACAGTGGTACTATTCTGTTACATGTTTGAAGGTGCTTGTTCACAGCAGAGTCATAGTCTTGATGAATGAGAAGTGAAACAAGTGAGTTTTCCAGTCACTGAAAGTGTCAGAGAGGAAGGGATGTTCCCATGACATAGTGTTGCTGTAGTGTTTCCTTGTATAAAATATGTGAGTAAGGAGGAATTACTCTCAATTTTACTGTGGCTAAGACAGAATTAATGAGCAACTTCTGGTCCTAAAGAGCTGAGAAAGTAAACGAAGAGGAAACTGGGCGGGCTGGGCCGTTGTAGAATAAGTACTTTTGTTAAGTAATTTCTGAAAGGTATAGATGGTTGGAAGCTGAGGGATTATTTACATGACTTGTGTTCCAGTGTGTCTTGAAAATTAACTGTGATTACATTTTAGGGTCTTTTTCAGGTGATGAAATCTAGTTCTGCAGACATGAAAAGGCCAAAGGGAATTTTCCTGAAGGTGCCTTTGAGTTGCTCTAACAGTAACTGAAAACAGGCTTCCCCACCCTAGTGCATCTGCTCTTTCTGTTACGGTAGAATTGGCCAACCTATAGCTTTTCGGCCACATGCAGCTCATGGGATGGCTCAGGTGTCTCTACAGTGCCATGTCTGTCATGGCTAACACCAAAGCTGCTGCGGGGGCAAGCAAGCCAGCAGGGTTCTGGGGGCAGCATTCCACATCATTCTAGAAACATGTTGTACATCCAGCTCGGTGCATCCCAAATGTAAATCTTCTACCTAGAAAACAGTTTTCTCCTTTCAACTATGCTGTGTGTCTTGCAGCTTTCGGTTTTTCATATAGGTGTAGGAAGGTTTATGAGCTCTCTGTTGATGTTTTGACATGAATAATGTAAAAAGCCATTGAATAATAGGTAAGAACCCATGAATTCATGGGTAAACCCCCATGAATAATGTAGAAAGAACATTTAGTAGATATGAAAGCATTTGGTTCAATACCCCTTCAGACTATTTAGGCAAGACAGAAATGATATAATGCTAATGTAAAGCTAAGAAGATAACAAATAGCAATAGAAAGGGTAGTGCTTTTACCTCTTGCTTCTCCTAGGATGGAATAATCGTAGGAAACTACAAATCATCAAACTAAAAATGATGATTAAAAATTATCACCTTTGAAACTCGTGCACAATAAACTGGCGGAACTAAGTGACATAAATACCACTGAGGGAAAAAATAATGAGTGATAAATAATAACTAGTAATGCTGTCTGACATTTATGATTGTGAGGCTGAAGATATAGAGGACAAAATTGTTGAAGAACTCTAACATTGGTTAGCTAATAATGGTCTTGGATTGGAAAGTAATTCCTGGGAATGCA
This sequence comes from Podiceps cristatus, assembly GCA_000699545.1. Taxonomy (NCBI): domain Eukaryota; kingdom Metazoa; phylum Chordata; class Aves; order Podicipediformes; family Podicipedidae; genus Podiceps; species Podiceps cristatus. Next base: position 5,760 of record KL273257.1, on the reverse strand, counting down.
TTGATAAACAGTTTAAAAGCTTTATCTACTTCTCATTGTAATATAGAATGTGAAATCATTATTTTTCAGTACGGTATGCTGGAAATATACTGGACCACAGCCCCATCAGATATGGTTATCATTTTTAGGATGACAAACCATAGGAATGGTCTGGAGAAATAAAATCCAGACAGGTACAGAAGCAGACACATTCTGTATGGCATGGCAAGATGCGTTGAGGTAGGGAATGTAACCTGAGGAACCACAGGTGAAGCATTATGTCATCTGTCTCTGTCAGAGGAGCATTTTGGGGGACAGCTAACAGCAGTTGCCAGATGAATTGTTTTAGCATTTTTCCAATACCCATAGCAGCACCAAAAATTGTGTGCCCAGAGGAAAGGATGTTAAATACAACTGAGCTATGGAGTTCACCACCTGTATCTGGCTGATGAGAGAAGTTGGAAATCTCCTAAACCATTTGATACACCTTGTTTCCAAGACCATAGAACTGTGTAGTTTCTGGAGTTTGATTTAATACATTTAAGAGTAAGGTGGACTATGCAGATTTTCTAAGTCCTTTGCTATTGGTAGTAAGAATTCATTATTTTTTTTTTGTGGACTGCTGTGTCTGCACAATCCATAAATGTTGTGTTCAGTTCTGCCCTTGAAATGTGTCCAGTGCAATGCTGTCAATGCGTTCTTTTCATGTCAGATGCTTAAATTACTTCAGCAGGTTTAGATATCTAAAAATCTATTCTTTCTAGTAGGATAGTCACAGGAGTGTCCTGCTTTAAGGTTCAGTTCTCAGAAGGGGCAGATACTGGCTTAATTTTGCAGCTCCATCAATGGAATTGTAATGCTTGTTTGATTAAGAGGTTTTAGCAAACCTGGTCGCTGTAGTCTACAGAGAAAAGTACAGTTAGATGGTCTTCCTGCTTCATTACAGTGGATGAAAAATTACACATGAAATTTCTCAAATATGGTCAAGGCACTGAAAGATGTAAGCTGTTTAAACAGAGCAAATTACTTCTGGCAGAAAACTTTCAGCATTAACCACATGTTGGAAACCTCCATGTGGCACGTCTCCAAATACTGCACTCTCCATTTTCACCGGCAGCTAGTATGAAACAGTCCCAATCTGATGACCTTCAAAAGACCTTTCCAGATCCATCTTGTTTGGATAGGGATATTGAAGGAAGGTGACATGTTACTTTTTACTCTGCTCCACCATTGCTTGGTGCTTCTTTCCATAAACAGATTGTCTTTTTAGAATTCCTTGTGTGTGGATATCTTTTCCATTAGAATGAAATTTTAAGCATTGCTCATTAATAAATCACATTTGAAAGGGTTTGGCTTTTGTTAATTTACAGATCACCCATCAGATGAAGCCTGATGGGTGCTATCAACCAGTGATACTTGTTTTACTTCTTTTCCCTATGTCCTTTCCATACTGTGTCTTTGAGATTTTGTTTTTTTCCTTTAGGAACACTGCAGTGCACCTGTCAGGAAATATATACGTGTGTGTGTATAAATAAAAAAGTGTATTTCCAGCATACCGTACTGAAAAATAATATAATTTCCCCAGGAAATTATTTGAGTTGACATAATGTCTTAGTTGCATCATTCTGTGTATTGATGCTTTCCCCATCATCAACCACAACAATATTTACAGAGTGGAATGAACTACTGAAGCCTTCCAGAAGTTCTCCAAGGCCCTTCACGATGGGTGATGGTTGCTGCTTGACAACTCAAGGACTATGTAAGAGCCAACTAGCACTGAAAAGTCATACCACATGAATGGCCAGTGGCATGTAACTTGCCATTTTATTTATCTTTGTCAAGATATTCCAAATAGTCTGAAGTCTGTTAACATCAATAGCATCTTCTGCCTGCCACCGTGTAGATCTACCTTGATGTTACAATGACAGCTACTCTTTGTTGTCACCATATTGAATTACAATATATATGTAGTATACCCTCAAGAGTGATTTCTCTTGAGCACACTATGAGATTGTGTACAAAGCCTTTAAAATCTTTCCAATTTCTGTAAGATGTGCCTTTTTTAAATTAAAATAGGAAAGATATGAGAGAAGTGTAAATAAAATGGAAAAAAAAATCATTTAAATGGGTTCTGAACTCCATGCAAAAGAATAAGTACCTTATCCTGTTCCATGTCGTAACAAAATCAGGACCTTTTCTCACTATGACTCACAGCTCCGTATTAATATGCTGAAAGTAATCCATCACAATTGTATTACTCCAAATAACATAACTTCTAGAGATAAAATTTAAAAAAATCTTACTAGAACTCTAATCTGCTTGTGTTTCTCGGTGCACAGCACGTTTCTATGCAGTAGGAGCCCAGAAGAGTTCAGTGTAATTCTAGCAGAGTTTTCATTATTTTGAGTATTTATGGTTTAATTTATCATGACCAACAAAAGAAATGCAAATATAATTTAAAAAACCCTACTTTCAGATACTGATGCACATTTAAATTTGCCATTAGATTGTGCTGTTAAATACTTAAAATCTTGTTTTTGAATTAGTTTTGTATTTTTATTTACTAATGAGAGATCAAATGCTTATAAAATTTGATGAACAATTGCCTGTAACTACAGAAAATCTTCAGTGCATAAAATGGCATTTGTCTTTTCTTGATGTTTAACCCCGTCAGATCATTTTTCTGTGTGACTTCACAATAAGTGAAATGGAAATACTGATGCTTCTCTTTTTCTAAAGTGCTTCGATATTGTTGATAGAAAGCACTATATGAAAGCTTGATATTAATATCATTATATACTCATAAGTCATGGAAGGCACTGCCAGGTTTGATTATTGCTGGGAGATACTCTGCTTCAGTCAGAGGACATGGTAGTCATGCTTTTATTTATGACTATTTCTACAGCAGGTAACATCAGCCTGCTTTCATTAAGACCTTTTAAAATTTAATTAGACTAAGACAAAATATATTCAATTCTCTATGTCACTAATTACCGTAAGTGTAAAATACGTTAAGGCTACTGTTCATGAGCAAAAGTTAATATTTGTTAGTGAGGTATATTCATAGAATCATAGAATGGTTTGGGTTGGAAGGGACCTTAAAGATCATCTAGTTCCACCCGCCCTGCCATGGGCAGGGACATCTTAACCTGGATCAGGCTGCTCAGAGCCCCGTCCAGCCTGGCCTTGAACACTTCCAGGGAGG